>BQNB010082937.1:0-21389 GCA_026074375.1 Tanacetum coccineum
TGCTATTGACCCAATAATGTAACGCCTTCGGATATTCAACATTCCGCTGCATACTCAGATTTGAGGGTGTTACAATAACGGTACAGAATTCAAGAACAAGGATGTTATTGAATTCTGTGGGTCAAAAGGGATCAAGAGGGAATATAGTAATGCCAGAACTCCACAACAAAATGGAGTTGCTGAAAGAAACAACAGGACCCTTATTGAGGCTGCTAGGACCATGCTTGCAGATTTATTTTTACCTAACACTTTTTGGGCTGAAGCAGTTAGTACTGCTTGTTATGTTCTAAATAGGGTATTAGTGACCAAGCCTCATAATAAGACACCTTATGAACTTTTAACGGGTAAAATACCAATTATAAGTTACATAAGACCTTTTGGGTGCCATGTGACCATCTTGAATACCATTGACCACCTGGGCAAGTTTGCTGGAAAATCAGATGAAGGGTTTTTAGTTGGGTATTCTCTACAAAGCAAGGCTTTTAGGGTATACAATTTAGAAACCAAGAGAGTTGAAGAAAACCTGCACATCACCTTTTTAGAGAATAAACCAAATGTTGCAGGGAAAGGACCAACTTGGCTTTTTGATCTTGATTATTTAACTGATTCTATGAATTATCAACCTGTTAGATCAGAGAATCAAGCTAACAAACATGCAGGTCAACAAGAAGCTAATCACAATGCAGGTACAGAAGACATTATTGATGCAGGGGATTCTGAAAAAGAGGATGAATCTGCTCAAGACTGCTTTGTACTGCCAATATGGTCTTCTTATTCTTCAACAATCACTCCTGAGTTAAAGACAGATGCAAAGAGAGAAGGTCCAAGAGAGGAAGAACAAGTCTTTTTGGATGAACTTGAAAGACTTAAGAGGCAAGAAAAGGATGCTAATAAGGCAGCTGAAGCTCTCAGGAAGGAGTTTGCACAAGAAACTGAGAATTTGGTTATACAAGCAGGAGCTCCTAAGGCTAGCAGTACTAACCTTTTTAGTACTGTTAGCACACCAGCTAAAGCTAGCAGTACTAACCCAGTTAATACTGTTAGCACACCAGTTAGTACTGCCAGTCCTCATGATGGACTATCTCTCTCTGATCCAATCAATCCTGAACAAGATGATTCTGAAATACCTCCACTTGAGGATATTTATCAAAATTCTACAGATGGTATTTTTACTCATTCATCTTATGATGATGAGGGTTTTTATGGCAGACTTCACAAACTTAGAAACTATTTGAATGTTAGTCCTATTCCCACATCAAGGATCATCTCTTCTCATCCTTCAGCTCTTATTCTATAGAGATCCAACCTCATCAATTTCAAACAGAATCAAAGTGAATAAAAGTTTTTCTTAGCCCATGCTTTTGTTAGCAATGTCATCAAAGCAAAGAGATAAAGCATAAGGACTTCCAGCATTGTTTTATTTTCTTGTTTCCTATCTCAAAATGAACCCAAGAAGATTTCAGAAGCACTTGAAGATGAAAGGTGGGTTATGCAGCAAGAAGAATTGCTGCCGTTCAAGATACCATAAAGTTTGGAATATGTAAGATTTGCCTTTTGGGAAAGAAGGCTAATGCACAAAAACGTGGGTTTTATCGATAATAAGATAAGATGAGAGAAGTTTTTGTCAGAAATAAAGCAAGGTATAGTTACTCAGGGAACATAGGCAAGAGGAAGTATAGACAATATGAGTTTTTGCTCCTAGTGGCCAGATTGAAAAGCCATAAGATTCTTTACCATAAAGCGTTGCCTCTTACATGGGCTTCATAGTCTATCAAATGGATGTGAAAAGTGTCTTCCTTTATGGAAAAATTGATGAGGAGGTATATATGTCTCAACCACCAGGTTTTCTAGATCCTAAATATCCTCAGAAGGTCTACAAAGTGGTAAAAGCTCTCTATGGGTTACACAAGCCCCAGAGCCTGGTTATGCTACTATTATCTACTATCTGTTGAGAATGGGGGGGGGGGGGGGGGGCCCCCCAGCGACAGCCCTATTTACACCACCCAGTATCCTGGGGGGGGGGGGGGGGATGATCACCGGGGGGGGGGGGGGACCTCATATAAAACACAATAAATAAACTTGATCACCCACTAGGATATATAGGGTGTGGGGGGGGGGTAACCACACCAAACACAAAACACACCACGCAAAAAAAAATGGGGAGGGGGGGGGTGCCAGCTAGAGCCAGACATCAAACAAGCTATAGGTAGGTTGACTGTCGATTCTACAAGAATCAAACTTGTGTCAACAGGAAAGAAACAATGTGCGTTCCGTGAAATCAAACTTTTTGCAGAATAAGAATAGACATGTTATGTTATCATTTCACAAAACCATCAAAACTCTCGAAGTGTTACAAAATTCTTTCATAAGAAACACTTAGACAGTCTTTTCAAATCAATTTTCTCTTTAATTACTAATGTTTCATTACAAGATCTTAAAGATGGGAGATGAGATGGAAATTCTAGTTCCAGTGATGTCAAGTAATAACCGAATCCTAGACACACCTACACTGTTAAGATGACTATGAATACCTCATAAAGGTGCCAAAGCTATCCGCAAACTCTGATTCATTTTATTCTTCACAAGTCACAAGATGGCGATCCATTACAAGATGTGTAAGATTAGTTTATGATGATCCAAGAAAGCTCAAGATCCACAGTCAAAGACAAGCGTAAAGAATCAAAAGATTACTTATCGCAAAGTACAAGAATCAAAAGTCTACGAGCTAAAGAATGAAGTTTTAAAGTTTGGTATTTTCAGGGACCTCGCCTTAGGGGAGATTGGTTTAGAATTAAAGAAAAAAAAAAGACTCGGTCACCCGCCGTGTATTATTACTGTTTATTATAGCTCGTATGTATAATAGATAATAGTACGTTTTTTTCGTTTTAGTTACGAATACCCGTATATATTTTAAGTACAATAAATAAGCCTCTTCCAACTTTGGAAGAGGAAAGCTAGTCATAAATTCATTTACAAAAGAAAACACTTTCTCTCTCTAGAATATTCTCTCTCACGTGTTTCTCTCTCTAGAAACTAGCCCGATCCAAGAATCAACCCCGTGTTATGATATAGGATATACCACAGTTGCTGTTTTTGAAAAGTAACAAGTTGACCTTCTAGTTTCTTAACAGCTTGACTATAGGCAAGTATTTGTGCTTCTTAATTACCTAACTGATTCATTTGTTCATCACACATTTTTTTAAAAAGGGTATTATGAATCAATGGCAAGTTTTTTAGAAACACAAAGATACCTCACTTACTTGACTGATAGCCATGAGTGCTAATTTGTCACTTCAACTATCAGAAATGTATTCTACCCCAATGACAATCCCATCATCCAATTAACAAGCAAACCCATCTGATTCTTCTCTTGCATCCTATCTTCTTGATGTGATAAAATAGTCTCCTCTTTTCTCCATTCATGATGTCCCCCGTTACTGTACATTCCCTTACAAAGTGACCCAAGTTGTATAATTGAAGCATTCAATCTTCATTTTGTCAAAGCCAACAGAGTTTTTTTTCCATCTACACAACTTCTCCCTTCCGATTTTCTTATAGTACTTCTTCATTCCATAGCAATCATTGATATCTGCCAGTTTATGTCCATCTCTTTAATGTCTAAAATCATCAATTTGTTGTCTTCATGAAGCAAGTCCCAGTCCTCTGATTGTTTGGCAAAGAGGGAATAAATAACTTCATCAGCAAAACCAGCAAGAGCTTCTTTTTCAGGAATATTGGTTGAAGAAGTAGAAGGAGTGCAAGTACTGTAGGCACCAGTAAAACCAGACTTAACCTTATTAGTGCTGCTTTTGCTTTGTGAAACAAAAGCAACATTTTGAGCACTTGAAGATGTTTTTGAGGCACCTTGGATCTCCTGCTCAAAAACCCTAAGGTTATTGTACAAATCATCAATAGATAAGGTGTCAACATCTGGTTTAGTTCTCATAGTCATTGCCAGATTGGACCATGCTGGGGGCAAAGACCTGAGAAACTTATGATTTGCATCCTCAGTTGATACTTCAGCACCATGAGCTTCCAACTGAGAAAGTAATTGTTGAAATCTGTCATATCCCTTTTCTAACCCTTCTGAACTGGATATTGTAAATGCTTCAAACTGTTGTTTGAAAACAGCCTTCTGCATTTTCTTTGAATTTGCATTACCACCAAACCTAGTTCTGATGGCTTCCCAGATTTCTTTTGCATCATCCATTCCATGAAATCTTCTCATATGTTCCTTGGGAATGGCCATAAGCAAGATATTCTTAGCCTTCCTTTCTTTCTCAACAGCTTGAATTTCTGCAGCAGTAACTGGTGGAAGTATTCGAATTACACCATCCTTTCCAGTTGAAATTCTCTTCTTGGAGTTTCCATTCTGAATTACCTTCCAAACCTCATTGTCAATGTACTCAAGGTAATGCTCCATCTCCATAGCCCATATATCATACTCCTCCTTCTTCAGAATTGGGAGTTTGATATTTGAGATAGCAGTTGTTTGAGGAATCACCTGTTGTTGTTGTTTAGGTGCAGCACCAGTGTTTGATGCATCTTCATGGATTGATGCTTCATCATCACTGAGATGTTGAGAGAATCCATCATTAGCATGTTGAGACATCTTGTAAAGAATTGTAGGAGAGTGTTTGTCTGTGGTTCTAGTGATTCTTCTTACTTAGAGTCCCTCTATTGGCTCTGATACCACTTGTAGGTCCAAAGTCTTGGATCTGATTAGCCTTTTGTAAGCCAATAGCTAACTTGAATAAATCCAAATCAACTATAAGAGAGACAATGACTATGAATACTATGTGCTAATGCGGAATCTTAACACAAGTACTAAGAAGAACAATTGTAAAACTAACTTCGTATATTGCTATTGATTTCTATTAAGCTTCAATGCTTCTATTCGATATTTAAAACTCTATGCCGTAGGGTTCCTTTTATACACCAAGGAAACCCTAGAAGGCTTTACAAAACGTGTAAAAGGATAATGCATATCCTTTCCTAAGATATCTCCTAAGATATCTCTAAGATAACTATTACTATTCTGTTACATAAACAGACTTAACTAAAATAGACTTAACTAAATACGACCAGTACTAATTATAGTACTGCTACTCTACCAGTACTAACTTTAGTACTGCCAGACTTAACTTAGTACTGCCAGTATTAACTTAGTACTGTCAGAACTAACTGATACTACTAGACTTAACTGTTATACTACCAATATTAAGTCTTTTACAATCTATTTCCCAACAAATTTTTGGAAACGAGACAGATGATTTAAGGGGTGTTTGGTTCGTGAATAGTAAAAAGTAAAAAGGGGAATTTTGTAGTTTTGATGTTATGGTCGTGATGGTTGAATAATATATGTTGCTAGATACCTTATTTTTTATAATAGCTTGTATAGCTTATTGCGGGCTTATTTTTAAGCACTTACATAGGTGTAAAAATAAGAATAAAATACAATAAAAATTATATACTTAAAAAATAAATATCTCTGTCGGTCCACTAAGGCGAAACTCTGAAGGTCCCGGAGTGAGCGATAGCTGGCGAGACTTCAGCCATGGTGGAGGCTGCTAAAAAACACATCATTTTATAAATAGAAAAACACTAATAAACAGACTAAAAATTATAAAAATATGCGTTAATCTCTATTGCGCAAATATGTTTGTTTGGTATTTTTATGTCTTGCAGGTAAAAGGATTGAAAACGGAGCAAAAACGGGTAATTACGGGTTCGTTTCGATCAAGAGTGCTTAATAATCAAGATCAAAACAAAGTCGTGAAAAGTCCTCGAGCATGCCATTGGAAAGAGCACGAGAAAACGAGTCCATTGGTGGCTTCGAATTTAATTAAGCCAGCCCGTAACCCATTTAATGGGTCGGGCCAGCCCAAACAAGCAAAAGCCCAAGATAAATTTCATTTATAATAAGAATGGTGCATCACTGTCACGTGCGTTGGAATTAATTTCAACTCCATCACGTGAAGCTCCCACTCACATTTCTTGACTAATCAATTGCGGATACGTGGCTCATTTATTATATTATCTCAATTCAAATTCAGATTGTAATATGGAAATGTATGGAACAAATTTATCATGCATGCGTTCATTTAACGCAAGTCATAGGCCATGTGGACTTCATTGATTCGTGGATCAGCTACTATGCACGTCAATTTATACTAGGTGGCAAGATCCATGCCAATGATTGGCTATTAATTGGTGTCAGTGGTCAGCAATATTTACAAAATAAGCCCCTCTTCCTCCCATAAATGGAAACCGCTCCCCTCACTTTGGAAATCAATTTTTTTAGCTAGCTTTTAGTTTTGTGTAGGTTTAGTTAAGCTTATTTTTCAAAATGTAATTTTAGCTTTTTGTAGTAGTAGCTTATTTCAATTATGTAAGAGGTTTGTTTTAGCTTATTATTGAAGTTTATGTTTGTTAAAAGTTCTTATTGTTTAATTTCTTTTCATCCAAGTGCTTATTTCTTCTTTGCTTATTCAAAAACTGAGCTTATATAAATCTAAATAAGTTTCGTTATAGCTTATTTTAGATTCATTTGTTAGCTTATAGTGTTTACAAAAGTCTATTGATTTAGCTTTTGTGCTTGTTAAATTTGTGATCAAATTATTTAAGTGCTTATTACAGTTTCTGGTAGTTTATTGATGATATGAGAGTGCTTATTTGTTTCTAAAATCTACTTATATGGCTAGGTATGCATCTAGGTTGTTAGATATTATTTCAAAATGCTTAATTCATCGATGTTTGTTTTCCAAATTGCTATTTGTTTACATCTCGAAAATGTTTGCGAGTTAGCTCCTAATTAGCTTATCATCGGTTTTGTTAGCTTTTTAATGTTGTTAAGATTTCTTATTGGTAATTGGTTTCGCTTATTGATAATTAGTTCTCTTTTAAAGGTGATAATATAAAGTGCTTATTGAGTCATTGTTTGTAGCTTATTTAGTTTCATTAGGTCTCGTTTAATTCTGTCTAGTTAGATTAGCTTCATGATTGCAATTTTTGTTAAAGCTAGTTACTATAATCTTCCTCTTCCTAAGTCGGTTATTAGAATTCATCTTTGGGCACGTTGGATATTAGATTTTTTTGCATTAGATTGGGCTTTCGTTTGATCATTAGAGTTCTTTGGGCCTCGTTTGTTTTTTTTAAATCTCATCTCAGTTGGGCCACTTTGGTTAAAATTAGGCTTGCTTTTGGACTGTTGGGCCATATCTCTTTCAATTGGGCCTGCGTAGGATTGAAACAGTTTTAACTTGATTTTCAAATTGAGATATATTTACTATTAACAGTTTATGTGTTTGTGATTTTTTGGTACCGGTCAACTCATGAGGCGTGGAGCTTAAGGGTTTATTTAGCTAGACCGAATTTGATTATTTGCTTTAGCTATATAAATCGGATGGTATTCGTTTAATTGTGGGTCTTCAATTCGGTTCCATTTTCAATCATTTTTTAATTAATTAGTGTAGCTTTAGTATAAAATGTTTTGCTTTGCTTATTTGATCGTTATGCTTAGTAAGTAGTTTTATTAGTGCTTGTTAAGTGATATTGTGAATTGAGAATTAAGTGTGGATAGTAAAGAGGCTTGTTAATTAATAAACTTCGTTTTTAAACCTTAATTCACATTTGATGAACTTTTCATGTTACTTAGCAAGCATTTTAGTCTGATAAATCTTTTAGATCATTTTTAGCATAATTCTCGTAGTTTAATTGCTTAATTTGTTATCTAGTTTTTTTATAGTTTACTAAATTTTTAGTTTAAAACTAAAAATAAATCGATATTCAAGCATCAAACAAAATGCTTTTGTGGATTTCAATTCATCTCTCGCCGTGGAAACGACACTCGGAAGATAGACTATTACTTGTCCTTAAGTAATAGTCTTATCTAAACGGGAAATACTATATATTATTACGACAGGCGTTTATACGTTTACCAAAATGGCACCGTTGCCGAGGAGAGGTGTACAATCTACACGTGGTGTTTGAAGTTAGTGCCTTGAAGATCCTTTCTTCGGAATGTTTATTTTCGTACTTATTAAAAATATAAAAAACCAAAAATATTTTCCATTTTATTTTTATTTTTCCTTTTCTTTTATAAATATTAAAATTATACCAAAAATATTTTTATTTCTTATTTTTATTATTTCTTTTCCTTATGTTCTATTTGAAAAATCTATAAATATTCTTCTCTATCCTCTTATTCGTTTAATTCTTATTCTCTTTACCTTCTTATCCGATAGTTCTTCAACATTCTTGGTTTTCAAGATGCTCGTGGTGTGGAGGACCGTTTAACGGTGGAAATTGTCGGCATTGTACCAATGTGAGTTTCGGAGATGAGCCCGTCTATGACTCTAATCCAAATTCTTATAATCAAACTCCTGATTTTTCTAACCTACCTTCACAACCCCAAACATCTTCGATCGACCAATTTCATTGTTTTCATTGTAAAAATCCGTTAAAAGATGGTGTACGTTGTCAACGGTGTACATGTGTGAGGTGTGGATATTATCTTGGAGAAGGATTTTGTTCATTTTGCAATTCTGAAGCTGGAAATTCATTCATTTATGATTTAAATCCGAATTCTTTCAATGATCCTCCAAATGTTTTCACCAACCCTCCACAACCCCAGTACGAATCATACTTGTGCGAGTTATGTGGGAACGATTCTCACTACGGTTATGATTGTCCACCACGGTTCCCGCTTGTCTAAGAACAGGAACCGAGCTACAATCAAAACTTCAGTGATAATTATTATCCACAAAATTCACCGAGTTTTCCACAACAATATCTTAGCTGTGAAAACTGTGGAGGTCCTCATGAAAGTTTTCAATGTCAACCAATGAATCAAAACCACTTGGAGAATAATTCTAACTATTCCGGTTTTGACCAACCCCTGCAGTATTCCATAAATCATCAAGAAGACCTTTATTAGCAGGGGATGAATGATGTGCATGATAGATGGGATAAAATGATTGAGTCAGGGAATAAACTTATCCAGTTCCTTGGTGAAATGTTACTAGAACAAGCGGCTAATATCGATCAATCACCTCCTTAAGAAATGAGTATCCAAGATATGGAGGATCTGAAGCAGCATTATTTAGATGAAATGTTAAGTTTAAGTAATGACTTACAGATTAAAGATTATTGTAATGAGAAAATAGATATTCGTTTTAGAAGGGAATGTAAAAGTATGATTGATGAGCTTAAAGGTAAATTCAATGGAATGAGTATTGAGATTAATAAAAAGAAAGAGCTTCAGCATCTAGAGCAGGTGGCTAATCTTAGTACTTATCATTCGCAACGTTTCAAATCTTTTTGCTATGATGACGATGATGACTATGATTACGAGGAGCGTACTATTCCTTTGAATGAAATTGATTCTCAAATACCTCCGTCTATTGCAATTACACTTGTTTTACCAAATGAGGATCCCGAGGACTCTCTCATCATGAGGAATGAGGAACTTAGCACTATTCCTAAAAAGAAATCGGACGAAGTAATAATGTCTAGTGCTGAGGACCTTGTTCCAATCCCAAGTGAGTCTGGGGATACTTCCAGGAGCGATAGTGAGTGTAATTTACCTTCGTGTAATGATTTCTCTCCATTAACATTTTTAAGGAAAAATCAGTGACTTTCTCTAACCCTCTATTCGATTCAAATGACGATTTTACCTCTAGTGATGATGAGTCACTATCCGATGGTGACATTCCAGAAGATAACGTTACCATTTATTCGAACCTACTTTTCAAATTCGATGACGAATATATCTCTAGTGACGTAAATCCTCTTTTTGATGAGGTGTTAGAGAACATCGAGAGTAAGGACTCTTATGTTTCTAACCTTGATGACCTGGCTTTGCTTGTTACACCTCTTTCTAATTTTAATGAGGATGAATGTTTTGACCCAGGGGGCGAAATTAATGAAATCAATGCTTTTCTAGATATAGATATTTCAATTGATATTAAGAACGATTATCATGATTCGGAGGGAGACATAATCTATCTTGAAAGTTTTCTTATAAATGACACTATCCCTAATCTCCCTCCCGAGGTATTTTTAGATCATGACCCGAAGAACTTAAAGGATGAACCTGATAATGAAGATTTGAAGAGTATGGTCAAAGTTTTCGACCCCGGCATTCATGAAAAAACTTTTTCTCCAACATATGTGAGATTACCCTTTGAGGATCGCCATTATCTTTCCCTCACATTTGTTATCCGAATGTTTCTTCCTTATCTCACTTATTCTATGGATTCTTTTCTTGTTCTCTCCTCCGGGAGTGAAGATACTATTTTTGACCCCGGCATCTCCGTTTTTAGTTGCTATTCTCTTGAGCCGGTGGCATCTCATTGGAGTGGAACTTTCATGTGCTTCAATGTTTATCTAAACATCTTGAATGAAAGTTCGATGAAGATTTACTCTTCTACATGTTTCGTCCTTAATATCACGATGATATGGGGAGAGTCAAGCTAGAGACTCGCACAACAATAAGCGCTTCTCGAGAGGCAACCCGTGTCTTTTCTTCTTTCTATTTTCTTATTATAAATGAGTGTGTGATTTTATAGCCCAAGTATGGGGGCGTGCTTCTTTCTTTGGTGTGTGGTGCCATTTTTGAAGGATTCCTTAAGATCATAAAGACCCGTATTTGTTTTCAATCCTCCAATCGCTCAGTCTTCGATCTTCTACTTATTTTGGAATCCTTAATCCTGATCATGTATATTATTGTGTTTCCCTTTTCACACTTGGAATTTTTTGCATTTTCCTTTTTCGTTCCTAAGTGTGGAGGTAAAACCTGACATTTTTGAACATTAAGGCCAATGTTTCATTTTAAGTGTGGGGGGGGGGGGATTTCTGCTAAAATATGATCTCGCATGTGCCTGTCTGTGTTCCCGCGCAACCCCGTTTTAACCAAAAATTTAAAATTTTATTATGATATATATAAAAAAAATGAATGAAAAAAAAATGAATGAAAAAAATGATGAAAATATAAAAATATATAAATAAGTAGGCTCGTAGAACTAGGTAGCTTTTGAGTTGACCAAGTTTTAAACTCTAGCTTTCCCCTTAGCTTTCGAGACTTAGCGTTTGCTTAACTTTAAAATTTTGTAAAGAGCGAAAAATGATAGAGTTGAATATAAGTTAGATGCTAAGCGTAGAGTAGTTGGATCTCTTTAGAGCTCATAGAGGCTAATTGTGGCTTTTTGCTCCCATCGGCTTAATAAACATTATATAATTGATAAATAAATAAAGTTACTTTGGTTTTTGCGATTTTTAGTTTAAATCTATTCGTAGAGATTCCTTCTGGTGAAAGTAAGGAACACATCGAGGTTTTTTCAGTGTTGTGGGGAAATAGATCACTGTCTCTTGCCGGCTCACAACCGATGTGGCAGTTGTTAAAAGACCACAGGACTTGAAATTTGGCTAATAATAATAATTATTATTATGAAATAAACCGAAAGCCGGAAATAAGACCATACCTCTTAGCATAATACCCTAAATCCCCCCCCCCCCCCCCCCCCCCCCCCCCCCCCCCCCCCCCCAATTGTTTGTTTTTTTTTTTTCCCGGCTCACAACGATGTGGGTAGTCGTTTAAAGGGTGGATGTAATAATAATAAATAATAATAAATAATCAAACTGTGGGACTGATAAACGTTTACTACCTTTGCTGGCTCACCCCCGATTAATAAAAGTTTACTGCCTCTTGCCGGCTCACAACCGATGTGGCAGTCTTCAAAAGAAGGCTCATAGTAAGAATAATAATCCGAGACTGATAAAAGTTTGCTGCATCTTGCCGACTCACAACCGATGTTGCAGCCTTCAAAAAGGTCGAGGATCACCGAGGTCGAAATAAAACTCCTGGACCATGGCCGGCTCGCATACCGATGTGGCAGTTGTTTAAAGGACCGAGGTTTAATAATGTTGCAATAATAATAAGAATAAAGCCAAATTTCGACTTCGGTGTTATCTAAATAAAGCTTCCGTCTTTGGACTCGTAGTTGAGTTATTTCAGATGAAATAAAAAGGTTAACCCCTAAATCATGCGAAATTAGAACCTTAATGTGGACCTTATTCTCACCATATCGTCTCTTTAGGAAAGGATTTCAAACTAATTATTGTCTAAACCAAGTTTACTTTATATGAATAAGGACATAATTTATTTATCACCAAAAATAATACTAAAAATATTTAGAGGATTTAGGAATAATGGGAGCGAAATGTTAGTTTCACTTACACAATTAACATTTATGAGTAGTGTTTGCATCTAATCTTATATTTGGTTGTGATTTCGTTTTGAGCTTAGTTTGGGGATTGTGAAAAATCAAGGATGATGAACTCCCGCTCTTTAAGCCTTTTAAATAAATTTTATAAAATTTTTATCTTAGTTTTTATCTATTATGATTAAATAAATGGTTAAAACGGGGTGCTTGCGAAATAAATGATTTTGAACCTTTTAATGGACATTTTCTGTTCTTGTTTGATTGTGAGGGGTTATAAGTTAAAAGGGGATACAATTATTTATTTTCGGGTTTGTTTTATTAACATTGCGTGTGGGACCAGCAATGGCTTAGTGTGGGAGAATTTGATGTGTGCTAAAACACACATCATTTATAACCCGAAAAACACTAATAAACAGACTAAAAATACTAAAATATGCTTAATTATATTGCAAATATGTTTGTTTTGTATTTTTATGTCTTTCAAGTAAAAGGATTGAAAACGAAGCAAAAACAGGTAATTACGGGTTTGTTTCGATCAAGAGTGCTTAATAATCAAGATCAAGACAAAGTCGTGAAAAGTACCCGAGCATGCCATTGGAAAGAGCACGAGAAAACGAGTCCATCGGTGCCTTCAAATTTTATTGGGCCAACCCGTAACCCATTTAATGGGCCGGGCCAGCCCAAACAAGCAAAAGCCCAAAATAAAATTCATTAATAATGAGAATGGTGCATCACTGTCACGTGGGATGGAATTAATTCCAACTCGATCACATTAAGCTCCTACTCACATTTCTTAACTAATCAATTGCGGACACGTGGCTCGTTTATTATATTATCTCAATTCAAATTCAGATTGTAATATGGAAATGTATGGAACAAATTTATCATGCATGCGTTCATTTAACGCAAGTCATAGGCCACGTGGACTTCATTGATTCGTACATCAGCTGCTATACATGTCAATTTATACTAGGTGGCAAGATCCATGCCAATGATTGGCAATTAATTGGTGTACGGTTGTTTCTCAGCTTATTTCATTATGTAAGAGGTTTGTTTTAGCTTATTATTAAAGTTTATGTTTGTTAATGTGCTTATTGTTTAATTTATTTTCTTCCAAGTGCTTATTTTTCTTTTGGTTATTTAAAAACTGAGCTTATATAAATCTGAATAAGTTTTATTATAGCTTATTTCAGATTCATTTGTTAGCTTATAGTGTTTACAAAAGTCTATCGATTTAGCTTTTGTGCTTGTTAACTTTGCGATCAATTTATTTAAGTGCTTATTATAGTTTCTGGTAGCTTATTGATGATATGGGAGTGCTTATTAGTTTCTGAAATCTGCTTATACGGCTAGGTATGCATCTAGCTTGTTAGATCTTATTTCAAAATGCTTAATTCATCAATGTTTGTTTTCCAAATTGCTATTTGTATACATCTAGAAAATGTTTGCGAGTTAGCTCCTAATTAGCTTATCATCGGTTTTGTTAGCTTTTTAATGTTGTTAAGATTGCTTATTGGTAATTGATTTCGCTTATTGATAATTAGTTCTCTTTTAAAGGTTCTAATATAAAGTGCTTGTTGAGTCGTTGTTTGTAGCTTATTTAGTTTCATTAGGTCTCGTTTAATTATGTCTAGTTAGATTAGCTTCGTGATTGCAATTTTTGTTAAAGATAGTTACTATAATCTTCCTCTTCCTAAGTCGGTTATTAGAATTCATCTTTGGGCATTTTGGATTTTGGATTTGTTTGCATTAGATTGGGCTTTCGTTTGATCATTAGAGTTCTTTGGGCCTTGTTTGTATTTTTTAGATCTCATCTCAGTTGGGCCACGTTGGTTAAAAATAGGCTTGCGTTTGGACTGTTGGGCCTTATCTATTTCACTTGGGCCTGCGTAGGATTGAAACAGTTTTAGCTTGAATTGCAAATTGAGATATATATATTTACTGTTAACAGCTTATGTGTTTGTGAGTTTTTGGTACCGGTCAACTCATGAGGCATGGAGCTTAAGGGTTTATTTAGCTAGACCGAATTTGATTATTTGCTTTAGCTATATAAATTGGGTGGTATTCGTTTAATTGCGGGTCTTCAATTCGGTTCCATTTTCTATCCTTTTTCAATTAATTAGTATAGATTTAGTATAAAATGTTTTGATTTGCTTATTTAATCGGTATGCTTAGTAAGTAGTTTTATTAGTGCTTGTTAAGTGATATTGTGAATTGGGAATTAAGTGTGGATTGTAAAGAGGCTTGTTAATTAATAAACTTCGTTTTTTTTAAATGTTAATTCACATTTGATGAACTTTTCACGTCACTTAGCAAACATTGTAGTCTTTTAAATATTTTAGATCATTTTTAGCATAATTCTCGTAGTTTAATTGCTTGTTATTTGCTATCTAGTTTTTCTATAGTTTATTAAATTTTTAGTTTAAAACCAAAAACAAAAATATTCGATATTCAAGCATCAAATAAAACGCTTTCGTAGATTTCAATTCATCTCTCACCGTGGAAACGACACTCGGAAGATAGACTATTACTTGTCCTCAAGTAATTTTTTTATCTAAACAGGAAATACTATATGTTATTATGACATGCGTTTATACGTTTACCAAGGTAAAAAGGTGAGGGTACTAGCAATAATTTTATATATACACACACGAAATTTTGATTCTTGGAAATATGAGTAGAGAATTGATTTTTGATAAAATTTTAAGGTGACTACTCCCAGCTGGGCATAATCTTTCCTGAATTATACGTAGGTGACCAAGCTATGTATATTTATGGACTAACAATGACATGCTCATTCTCATCAAACTAATTATATGTATCAGATAATATCAAGTGGTTTTATATTGTAGTAACATAGTTTATAGAATGATTGTGAAAACATTTATATTAGTCTAACGATTTATGAAATAATAAAATTGTCCATTCCTACTATTTCCTCAAAACTTCCTAATCGGGTTGGTTGCAGGTCTAATTTAAACATGTTAAGCAAGGCTAAGTGCAACTACACGAAATGGTGAAGGTGTTAATAATTTTTCCCATCGGCTAAATCCCACATCATATCTAGTTCTAAGACAGTAGGTGTAATATCGATAAAAGGAGTAAATGTAAAATACACGAAACTTCTCTCAACACCGAAATTAAATAAAATACTGGCGTAGGGATCATTAACTAAGACGTACCCGTAACTACCTTCGGATCTTGCTAGGGGTCCCCAGTCCTCATAACATAGGCTTTGCCACGAGCACCTTCATTCTGCGGGTTTCTTCCTCTTGGACACTTGTCCTTATAGTATCCCTTCTACCCACAACTAAAGCATGTCACATTCTGCATCGACTTGCCTCCTGCTACAGGAATCCTAGTTCGACTATCCTCCTCCTGGTGACTAAGCTTGTGACATTTACTACACCTAGGAGGACACGAGCTTGGCTGATGATGTTCCTTGCACCTATTGCACCACGGTAAATTACCAGTGTAGCCTCTACCCTCAATCGGGGCTACTTATCTTCGGTTTTGCTGCTCGTGATAGTTGTTGAAGTTTTGGTTTTGGTGGTTATTGTTGGGGTCATTGTTGTTGATGTTCCTCTGGTGGTCTTCTCACTTTCTTTTATTACTTTTATTAACCCTTGCAGCCTTACCTTGAATTGCTTGCTTGACCAGTTCACGAGCCATATTGATTGCATCATGAAGGCTCGCAGGCTTTGAAGAAGTAACATTTGCCTTAACTCCTTCAGGCAGTCCCCTGGTGTACCTCTCAATCTTCTTCCTCTCGGGTGTCACCAAATCTGGGCACATTAGAGCCAACTCATGGAAACGGTTGTTGTAAGACTCAATGTCATAACCCTTTAGTATGAGAGTTTAAAGCTCTTGTTCCATCCTTTAGATTTTAGTCGCTAGGCAGTACTAGATAGTCATCATGGACTTGAATTCATTCCAAGGAATCCTGTTAGCATTAGCAAGCCCTAGAGTATGCACATTTTCGTTCCACCATGTTAAAGCACGACCCTCAAAAGTACTAGCAGCAAACATAACTTTATCTCCTTCAGCGCACTTGCTAATCTCAAACACCTGCTCTACCTTTTCAATCTAACGGCTTAAACCTACAACACCCTCCGTTCCATTAAAAGGGTGAGGTTTTCCATTCATGAAAGTCCTATGTGAACAACCTTGCACATTTGGTGCAACAACACCTCCCACATTCTCGGTATTTCCTCCTGAACTTCCGACCTTATCTGAACTGGCCCTAGCCTTCTCGTATTCCTCAATAGCTTTAGCCACACGTTCCTCCACCAACTTTTTAACAGATTTCTTCTTCAATCTTTTTGGCGGCATGATTCTAGCAACACAAATACACAATTCGATAAGAATTTGTAAAAGTATGCAAGGACGAGATATATGATAATAATAGAGAAAGGAGATAGAAATTAATATGAACAATCATACGTCAAGTATCAACACAATGTGCAATTCTATTATGAATCCACATAGCAACAAGATTTCACAATGAGAATAATCGAGTAGTACAATAAAAGAGTGATACTTTTATAAATAAACATCATTAATCAGAATGGTCGATATTTATATAATCGACCGATACGAATGAATAGTAGTACGCTAAAAGGTAGACGTAAAAGGTCGAAATTTAACCAAGTATTATATACAATATTATATAATACAATAATGATAATCTGAAAAAGTAAGTAAGGATCAGGGAATACGCCGAGTTTCGATGTTATCAAAAGATAAAATCGCGAAAAGTTTCGGAGATAATCATATAACTCACAATGTCTTGAAATAAACGAAACCATTGTGTCCCACACACAAGGCCATAAAGAAGGTTTAGAGACCATTGTATCGCTGACAATGTCTTAGAAGAGCTATGGTATTCATAAAGACAACCTTTATATAAAAATATAGGGGCACTCTACGAAGTAGACATAAGTGATCGAAAGTAGTCAACACTTATATAAATAGGTAGCGGTAATCTCAAAGATAAGCGTAAGAGATCGAAAGAAAAGTAGCTCATATATACGGGTATCATTATAATACCAGTATTGATGCTTGGGGTGTAAATGAGAAATCAAGAAGTACACGATAATTGGAGTGGTCAATATTTATATAACTGACATATATAAGGTAAATAGTAAGACACCATAAAATATACGTAAGAGAGCGAAATCATAGCTAAGTGTTATGTACTCTTTATCCATGTAATAGTAATAGAGATGCAAAAGAGAGCTTATAAGGGATCAGGGAGTACGCACATGCGGATATCGGACAAGTAATGAAGGATTCTTCATTTTTGAAATAAAAGAAAAGGAAAATTTTAAAAAATTTGGTTATAGACTAGGTTTTGAAAAATGACCCAGTTCCCTATAACCTTGTCTCTTATACAAATCTGTAACACCCCCAAAAATTTGGTAGCAGCGGAACGGTAACATTGGGGTGCTACGTCATAGTACAATAAACAAGATATAGGAAACGACCTCAAAAGAGACGTTTTCAAATAAGTAACATTCGATGGATTATAAAATATCAGAGTTTTCAGTTTTGGTCCCATAGTTTTCAAAATGACATTAAGATTCGTCATACATAAGTTTAAAAACACGACTTCATAAACTTCAAAAGATGACATAAGTTTTTAAAAGATAACAGTTGCACGAATTCAAATAAACAAAATCCCTTCCATTGATATCCGTCATGACTCCCATCCAAGCTTAACGGTAACATTGGGGTGCTACGTCATAGTACAATAAACAAGATATAGGAAACGACCTCAAAAGAGACGTTTTTAAATAAGTAATGGACCACAAGATTAATAAATTTGTAGACAAGAGAAACGGATTCACCAAGTCTAATGAAATATACATTATTGCCCTAAGCTCATGACACCGAGCCTTAACATGCATTACGATTCAAACCAGTAATCGAGGTTTATGCCCCAAAATGGATACAGTTGTTGCCAAACATCCTACGAATTACCTCAAATGTTATATGCATCAATGGTTATCTAGAAACCACAGCCCAGACGGGGATTGTCACTCCCGATAGATCTATCCATAACACTCGCAACTAACGGTTCATGATAAAAGGGGACTTAGCGGCAAGGGTACTTAGGCAATAATATGCTCACGAAATAGCATACAGTTTTGAAATGTACTTGTGTCCAAAGAAATCAAGTATGTAATCTCCCCCGAATTTGATAAAACATGTAATAGGAAAAAGGGGCTATGAACTCACCTTAAATAGAAGTATCGAATAAGAGATCAACAAGGAAGAAAGGTGACAACAACTCAACCGTGACCTATATTAGTGGTCCGCGTATTAGAAGACTATAATTAAGAAAATGCATAACTTGCATAAGTATATAAGAATATATATTCCGACATATATGTAATCTTATATTGTAGAATCCATGTGCGCATCAAACTCACATATTAATACTCACTAAGTGTTTCGTCTTAAGTTTATATTCCATTTTAACCCATTTTAAAGATCAAGACTTCTAGACACGAACGAAAGTGTAAGTCTAACTTATTAGTCGCGAAAATAGTCCTCGCTATGAATATTTTAAGTCTAGACAACTTCTAACCCATCTAATGATCTTTCTTAATTTTTTTACCCATTTTGACTTTTTAAGTGAAAGTGTTTTACAAATCTCGACTTTGGTTTTTAACCCGTCAATATGCATTTTTAAACTTAAATAGCCTCACGAAAAAGTAATACGACATTCTAAACAACTTTTTAGTTTTACCCGAGACATGAAACGACAAAGAAAATGATTAAAATGCCTTTTTTCTCGAATCTGCAACAACCTTATTTTTCTTAAAATAAAGTAGCATCTAATGCTAAGCTTTTTGACCCGTTAACATGTGTTTATAGACTTAGTTATCCTCGTAGAAATGTGAAACCGCATTTTAAATAACTTTTTAGTTTTACTCGAGACTCAAAACTCAATATAAAATGACTAAATTGCCCCTACAAAAATCTACAGAAAACTATACTTTTAAATTAAGAGCTGATTGGAACTTTTTACCACTTTCCTAACTTCTAACGACCGCCAAATTTTCATTTTTGAGAGTTAGAAGTCGTGCCATATATCAAAACGCTCATATAGACGTCCTCTATCATTATTCTTAGGCCAAATTTGATTTTAAAAATTTTGACTCGCCCAAACCCGACTCGCTAATTTTCTGCCATATACGGGTAGCTTTAAACCTCTTCAAAACTCCAATTTTTCACATCACAAGCATCACCAATACTCTTAAACTCGCCTACCCTCATCACTAATCATCTCAAACAAATAATACATCTCAAAACACAACATGCACTAAGATCCATAGATTCATAATATAGAATTACATACATGCACACATAAATAGAATAAATAAACATAAGGAGTAAACAAAAATACTTACAATCTCTTAGAAATGCAAGAAAATCAAAACACACAAACCCTCCTTGGATTTGATCCTTTGCCAAAACCCCAACACCCAAAACCAAAACCTTAAGTTGATTATTATAACCCAATATCTTGCATAAATACTTGTAATCAAACCCTTGTATCACCAATTACACCAAAATCAAAGAAACCTTTATAAATCAAAATCTTAAAAATCAAGAATCTTGTGAAAACTTATGCATGGTGGTTTAAAAGTCTTGTGGAATGATGAGGGTTAGTTTATGAATGATTTGGGATTGAATGAAAGTGTTTAACAAGGTTTAAAGTGGTGATTTTGGTGGTTTTGGGGGTGGTGTCGTCGAACAGTAAGAGAGGAGAGGGAGGACACCGAATTTTTTTGATACTGTGTGTTTGGATATGGTATAAACATTATATATGGGCTTTTATAAAATTATAAGGGTGTTTGGTTTTTGGATTTGTGGGAAGAAATAAAATATAAGGGTGTGTTTATTTTGGGGTTTAGTAGGAACTAGTAAAAAGGGAAAGGGGTGTTTGGTTTTATTTTTTTAACAACTTACACTATAAAAACTTTGCATAACTAGTATTTATTTTGAGCCCAATAATTTAATAAAACTCAATCTGACTCGGTTTCGACAAAAACAAGGGAAAAGTCAAAAAATACTAAAATATAAATAATTAAGCTTCCGGAGATAAGACATGAAATTTCAAATTTCTAAGACGCTTAAACGGATAAATATCCTAAGCACGGCTCGCAAATAGGTAAGACGAAGAAATTTTTTTTTTACTAAACCGACTAAAATAAAAAATTTCTATATATATAATAAAAATTAGAAATTAAAATTAGAGCTCGGTTAACAGTAAAAGTAAAAAAAATTACTTAATGGTAAAAATAAGAATAAAATACAATAAACTTATTTACCTGAAAATACGAAATCTCACAAATCACGACTTTATAGGTAACCCGTAAATCAGTTCACCATCATAACTTGTGCACGAAATCAAATAAGAAAAGAAAAGGAAGAACTTGTGAGAGAAAGTAGAAAGAGAAAGTAAATGGTTGAATTCTAATAAGTGTGTGAAATACAAATGAGAACCAACCTTTATCCATTGTGGAGAAGGAGTATTTATACTACCTAGCAAATACTTGGATGCCTAGGATAGTAATATGGGTCGGGCTCAGGATTACTTGGGCTTTAGCCCATAACACGTAACCACTTAGCTTACATAAACGAGCGAGTTTACCCTTTCTAAACATATAATTAAGTAAAGACCGAGCTTTCATGATTAGTAGCCGAACTTCCTTATTTGACTCAATATTTTAAGGCTATCAATATCTCCCAAAGCGAGCCTTCCTGCAGATTCTGAGCTTCCATGTTTAAAAATATATTTTAAGGCTAACAATCTCCCCTAATGTGTGGTTTTCGAATTCCTAAGGTAAGATCTTGAATCTTGCTTCCTTGAACTTTTTGAGATTGCTTTGTTATTAAGTTCTAGAATATTTGGTCTTTATTATGTTGTAGGCTTGTTCCTTTATGTTATGTGATCTTTGATCTTTAGCCTTTGTCATTATCTTTCGACTTTGTCTTTGATTCCGAGATCTTTAAATCTTTTCCTTGTTTGTCTTTGTCGTCTTTGCAATCTTGCAATCTTGTGTCTTGACCAACATGCTCATACTTTGCATCATTTTGAAAGATTGCTAACAATCTCCCTTGATAGACTTGGTATCTTAGAGGAAGATCTTG
>BQNB010082938.1:0-29179 GCA_026074375.1 Tanacetum coccineum
ATCCTCAAGAATTCTTTCTTCCCAAGGAACTACTACCACCAAAGAAACGAGGTTGTGATCGATCATCCTCATCTACTTCTGCCCTACCTCAAGACTTTGGGATAGGAAAAAGCTCTCGTAAGACAAGTCTGGTATGTCACGAGAAGCAAATTGAGGAAATCTTGAATCATCTAGATGAACTTTCTCTCGATCGTATTGAGTACCCAGAAGACAAAATCAAAGGACTTGGAAAAGGTCGGGTGATTATCCAACAAGACTTTGACAATCTAGAAGCAGAACTCCAAGAAGCTCGTGCTCAAATTTCTAAACTTTAGAAGAAGCAGATGGGAAATAATGAAAAAAAAAATCTTTGGCTCGCTTCAGAATTACTGATCTAGAACACATCATCAACGATATCCAGATTCCTCATCAAGAAGATAAGGAAAGTCTTCTGAATACCATTAATGAACTTAAGATCAGCCAAGAAGGACCATCAGACTATTAGATTAGATCTTAGTTACCGCTTTTATTAGAACCTAGTCACAGGATGTGTGGTATAAATAAAAACACTTGTCAAATCTTGACTATGTATAGTAAAAAGGCAAGTTGTTCTTAATATAAATTGCAATCCTGTTCTACTTTGTTGTTTTCTTAATACATATTCATTTATCATTTATCCCATATCATTTTTATCATCTTCATCATAATCATACCGCAACCTCTAGAAAATAATACTAACAAGCATCTGACTTTGTTAGTATTTATGATTTTGATATCACTATTACTAAAATGCTTAAAGTTCAAAAATAATCTTAAGTATTACATTTTAAGCATTTTATCTTAAGCATAACATTGTAAAACTTGTGATACTATTCTTATTTCATGTTGTCTTATGTTGATAGAATGCCTCCCAAAAGGACATCAACATCTGATGCATCGGCCATGACTCAAGCTGCCATTAAGAAATTAGTTGCTGACAGTGTCACCGCAGCTCTGGAAGCACAAGCTGCAACAATGGCAAGTGCTAGTAATCTCAACAGGAACACCGGACCTACTAGAACTCCTGTAGCAAAAACGGGAAACTATAAAGAGTTCATTAGCTGTCAACCTTTCTACTTCAATGGTACGGAAGGAGCAGTTGGCCTTATCCGCTGGTTTGAAAGGACCGAATCAGTATTTTCTCGTAGCAAATGTGCCGAGGAAAACAAAGTAACATTTGCTACTGGTACCTTAACTGAAGATGCTTTATCCTGGTGGAATACATACGCCCAACCTATGGGAGTAGATCAAGCCAATCAAATCTCCTGGGCTGAGTTGAAAAGACTCTTAACAAACAAGTATTGTCCTCGAACTGAAGTCAAAAAGATGGAAAATGAACTTTACAATCTGACTGTAAAGGGAAATGATCTTAAACCTTACGTTAGAAGATTCGAAGAATTAACAGTCTTATGCCCAAACATGGTACCAAACACTGAGAAACTTCTGGAAGCTTTCATTGGAGGATTACCTAGGAGTATTGAAGGAAATGTTACTGCCTCTAAACCTCAAACTTTAGAGGAAGCCATTAACATAGCCCAAAGGCTAATGGATCAGGTAACAAAACACACTCCGGTATAAACATCAAGTGATCACAAACGAAAGTTTGACGACAGAATAACTTTCAACAACAACAACTACCATAACACCAACACCAACAACCGCTACAATAATCACCAACCACAACAAAACAGGAGGCAAGAAGCTGTCAAAGCTTATGCTGCCACTCCAGCTAAAAATAATAGGTATGCCGGAAACCTCCCATTGTGTAAAAGATGTGCTCTACATCACACAGGACCTTGTACTGTTAAGTGCAATATTTGCACCAAGGTAGGCCATTTGACCAAGAACTGCCAAAACAAGAGGCCAGCCACTGGAAGTAACCAACTACCAGTGATAGTTATTTGTCATGCCTGCGGAGAGAAAAGGCATTATACAAATCAGTGCCAAAAGACCAACATCAATGCCCAGGGAAGAGCCTACATGCTAAGAGATAGAAATGTTCATCAAGACCCGAACGTAGTTACGAGTATGTTTCTTCTAAACCAACATTTAGCTAGAGTATTATTTGATTTTGGAGTCGATAAAAGCTTCGTATCTATATCTCTTGCCTCTATGCTAAATATTCCACCCATTATAATAGATACCTTTTACGATATCGAAATGGCTGACGGAAACCTAGTAAGCACAAATACCGTTATTAAGGGTGTAACCCTAACTTTGTTAAATCAACCTTTCAAAATTGATCTCATGCCAATTAAACTCGGTAGTTTCGACGTTGTCGTTGGTATGGATTGGTTATCCAAGTATCATGCTAGAATCATCTGGGACGAGAAAGTCGTCCAAATTCCCATCGACGGTGAAACATTGATCATTCGGGATGACCAAAGTAAGACCCGACTAAATCTCATATCTTGTATAAAAACTGAACGATACATATCCCAAGGTTGTCAAGTTTTCATGATCCAAGTAAGGGAGAAGAAGAAGTCAGACGAGAAGAGATTATAAGATATTCCCGTAGTTAGAGAATTCCCAGAAGTTTTTCCTGAAGATCTACCTGGCCTCCCTCCCATTCGCCAAGTAGAATTCCAAATTGATTTAATTCCCGAAGCAACGCCTGTAGCTCGCGCACCCTATAGATTAGCTCCTTCAGAAATGCAGGAACTATCTAATCAATGATAATTGCCTTTTAGGGGTAATTATAATATATAATAGTATACGTATTCCAAAAGATTAAAAGAAATTACTTTTGACCAAAGTAAAATCAAAAATCTTCCGGGTCGTGTCTTGACGAGGCGTGAATGGAAAATCGAGTTTTGGTTTGATAATTTTATGCTTGAATGATTAAAGATTTTATTAGTTTTCTATTTCTACAAATATGATGCACAAACAAGTAAAGACATACTAAAAACGAAAACAATTTAAGTTAAAAACGCGAAGAAAACGAGAACGGGATCAAAAACCCGTTCTTTAAAAAATCAAATTGTAAAATTTTAACCCTACAAATGTAATTTTAATTTTCCTAAGTCCTAAATGATAAAAGAAATTTTTTTAAAAAAGAATTATATTTTTTGGACTTTTATTTTATTTTTTATTAATTAAAAATTGATTTAATGAAATTAAATGATTAAAAATACTAAATTAATTCCTAAAAATATGAAAAATTCAGGGAAAGTGCATTAAATAGTGTAGAATGCAGGAAAAATAAAATGGGTGCAACAACTTATCAAATAAGCTACGAAATAAGCAGAATTTGGCTGAAAGCCTAAAGGTAAAAAAGAGTATATAAATTAAATGGTGTGTAGGGCTAACAGATAGCCCTACTGGTGTTGGTGGTTAGTGTGTGTTTAGTGTGGGACGTGTGTGTGTGAAAGGGGAGGTCATGGGTTCGACCCCCATGACCTCTCCTTTTTATCAAACATTTTTTTTAATTTTATTTTTAAAACTTATAAAACAGGCAAGAATAAGCAACTTAAAAAAACACTTTTTGTAAGACTTAAAAATAAGCCAGAATAAGCAGAAAGAAATGACAGATTGCTATTTTTTAAACTAAGAAACAAAAGGCTTAAACTCTTAGCATTTTTAAACTTAATAAGCTAATGAAAAAGTAAGATAAGAAAAAACAGATAAACTACTACACCTAATAAGAACTTGGGAACTAAAATAAGCAAGGAAAGATAAGCAGAAAGGCTATAAAAATTCAATAAGCACTTTGACCAAAAACTAGTAAGCAGACAGCCTAAGGGACATTTTTGGGCTTATTTTTAAGCACTCAATCAGAACCTTATGGCTATAAAAGGCTTACATGAGCTTAAAGATTGTCCTAAGGGCTTCTAAAATCAGCAAATACAAATGAATTTGAAAATCAAATAAGCCCTAAAAAAGGCTTGTGAAAAGGGCTGTTTTTACTCAGCAGCTGCTGATTTTTTTTGTTTTTGTAAGAGAAAAAATGGCTTTTGCAGCCCTATCAATAAGTTAGAAAAATAAGTCTAATAGCTAAACTAAGCTAAAACAGATAGAAATTGACAACTAGTGAGCTTATGCTCAAAAATTCAGAGTCTAAAAACAAATTTAACTACCCTAATTTTAACTTTGAAAATGAACTTTTAACTTAGAAAATTACATTAACAAACTATGACAGATTTTGAACTAAAAACCACAAGGAAAATGCACTTAAACAAAACTAGTTACTACAACATAAACAACATCTAAACAACATTCAAAAGTAGTTTTAAGAGTCTTAATCAAATAAGCTATAAGAAGCTGTTATTTGAACCCACAACTTTAAACACAAATTGGACAAAACCTAAATCTTACTTTTAAACTTTAAAAACCTCTAAAAAAAGATTATTATGACTTAACTAAGCTTGTTGAAGTTAACCAAGTGACCCAAAAAGATTTTTAAACAAGTTTGACCCATTTTGGCCCTTGACCCAAACACTCCTTTAAGTTTTCATGATGCAATTTTAAGCTGATTTAGACTGATTTAAGCAAAAGGGTTTAAAAACAGATGGTAACAAAGTAATGTTGAGGCCATCAACCCTGATTACCTGAGATAAAACATGCTAAAAAGTCAACAAAAACATGAGTGAATCCATAGAGTTTTTATGAAATAAAGGTGTGAACACCAAAAGTATTTTTAATCATCGAAAACTTGTGATCCAAACAAGTTATAAATCACTAATGCATTCTAGCTCATGCCACTGGACGTTAACCAAACATATATTAAAATATGTAATCAATTCCCCAACAATAGGTAATATTGCAATTTACCTAAAGAATTCTCATACAAAATGTCCTTTAGGGGTGATGTGCCAATGGATGTCACAACCCCAGACAGTGCAGCCATGGCCTAATAGATTCTACTTAATGTACTATCGCTCACCCGTCATAGGTAATTTAAGTGCATGAAAATTAGGGAGGCCTTTTTGATTAGGTATTATGCTAATTAGTTCACAATCGGTGGATACCAGCATACGAAATCACTTGTGTTCAATTTATAAAAATAGCATGTCATCTCGTCGCGGTGTTTATAAAAACCATTTATTAAGTAAGAAAGGCGAGATGGCCTAATGAAAACTCACCTTCGAGGACAATTAGATCTGAGTTTGATGAGTCTTCGATTACGAGCGGGATGTTATTCCTAACGCACTCTAAAAGATAGTGACGCGAGTTAGTACGTAGAAGTAACAATACGTAAAAATTAAACAAAAGTGATCATGAGATGTGTATCTGAGATAAGCATGCATTCCACAAGAACTTCCCCAAGTCTTTGTTAATTCCAAAATGACTGTGATTGGTCTTATAGGTTAAATAAACACCTACCTAAGTTTCGGCTTTTAATTCTTATTTTATCAAATGTACTATATGTTTTTAATTTTGCGGACTAGACGTAAAACTCAGTTTTGATTTTAACTCGACTTCATGGACTCATATATCCTAGCTCACAAATGTTCTAATTATGAGACTTTCACTACTGGAAAGCTATTTGTGTCTAGTTACACAAAAATGGCAAAAGACTTCAAATCGACAAAGTTTCCATAAAAACTATGTGAAAAGACTGTTTTACCCCTGGTTACCTAAAATAGAAAGTTTCTAAAAATTTTACCCTTTACTAAAACGGCCATAAATCCCAAACCATGATAGCAATGAAGGTGAGGCCAAAATCTATAGCTTCCTTAAGATGTCTACCACTGACCCAATCTTTAAAACCTAACCTTTTATTGCAAAAACTTGGAGTTTAACTCGTTTTCTAATCATAGGTCCAGATTTGACCTATTTTCTTATTTTGACCATAACTCCCTCATCCCAAGGAGTTGGTTGGGCATCCAACTATCATATGATTCCAAGACATGTATCTTTACAGAAATGTAATTTAATGATAGGCTCCAAGCCAAAATATTTCTTCTATGACACGTTTTTACTACTGTTTCAAAACAGTCCTAAATATTTACTCTAAAACCTATCCAAACAATAATCCTAACTCTAACCAATCACATGCAATGCCATACCAAGCTCTTAAAAACAAGTCATACATTATATTACATGCATTTCCAGAATCAAACATCCATTTTTAAAGATCAAAATCAAAAGAAAAATTAAAGATTAAGAAATAAACTTACTAGAAAGGATTTAAACAAGAAAATCAAAACCAATAAATGTTTCTTCTTGTTAGGGGCTGAGTTAGAACCTTCTTCCAACACCCCACAATCTTGACTCACAAGGGTTCAATAAACCCTAAATGAAAAGAGCTCAAGATCCAACATATTCTTTATTAAAATCTTCCATTAACACTTCAATAACTTCTTCAAAACTTCAAGAAAAACTACCAAACTTTGCAAGCAACTTAAGGATGATGTTGTGATGAATAAAAGGAGTAGAGAAATTTTGTGAGAGTGGTGGTGGTGGGGGAAGGGTGTACGGCAGGAAACAAGGGTAGAGAGGAGGAGAGATTTTTTTTGCAACGCTATGTTGTGAAGGAAAAGTTTGCATGTATAGAGATATGGAATGAATGATGAGGTTTATAGAAAGTGTAAAAGGGTTGTGTGTGGAGAAGGTAAAACCGGCCATAGGCCATAGATATAGGGTGATTTTATATTTATTTTTGATTTTTTATTATTGTATTTAATTTAAAAGTGTGGTGAAAAATTTAGTTAAATAAAAGGTAAGGTTTAAGGTAAACGCGAGTTTTAAGCAAGAAATTTACGTAGACGCGAAACACAACGGAAAATGACAATGATGTTAAATTATAAGATCGGGAAGTATTATGTGATATATTAAACCACTTAAGGCACGAAGACGGAATAGATTTCCAAATACGGCTCACTTAAAGCTGAGAACGGGTTGTTTCTTAACCATATCGGGTATACGTGAATATTGAACGACTTTGCTTAAGAATAAAATTAGAAGTAAAGTTTGGAATAAATAGTGACTTTAAATACGGAATGTTACATCCTCCCCTCCTTAAGGGAGCGTCGTTCCGGTGCTCGATTCCTTTTTCTCGACTTCTAATTACTCGAGAAAAGATAAGGGTAATTTCTTTTGAAGAAATCTTCTCGCTCCCAAGTATATCTGACTCGCTTGAATTCCATCGAACTTTGACTATGGGCAATTCGACTTTGCTTGAGATGCTTAACTTTGCACGGTCTATGATTTCTACTGGTTCTTCAATAAAGTGCAATTTGTCGTCAAGTTTGATCTCTTCAAGAGGGATAACCAAGTTTTCATCCGCCAAACATTTCTTGAGATTCGAAACATGGAAGGTACTATGAATTCCACGGAGTTTATTGGGAAACTACAGCTTGTATGCCACAAGACCAATTCTTTCTATGATTTTGAATGGCCCAATGTACCATGGACTGAACTTACCAGTTTCTACCAAGTGGATTTACGCCCTTCCAGGCGATACTTTAACATGGACCATTATCACCCACTTGATATTCCCATCGTTTGGTCTGACATCCGCATAACTTTTTTTGACTGGCTTTATGGCAGATTAGCAAACGATTTTTTGATTTGACACTATTTCTGTTTGTCTCTCGGACCAATTCTGGGCTAGTGAGTTGGCTATCTCCAACCTCACTCCAGCAAACTGGCGATCTGCACTTTTGCCCATATAAAGCTTCAAATGGCACAGCCTTGATGCTCGCATGATAACTATTATTGTAGGAGAATTCTACCAATGGTATGTGTCGATCTACCAGCTTACTAACAAAATCAATTAAGCATGATCGTAACATGTCCTCCGCGTCTGAATGTTCTCTCACTTTGACATTCTGTTCTCTGGGTGGTAAGCATGTGCTCATTATCCAGTTGGGCGCACATGGCTTCTTGCGTGATTTCGAAAATCTTGATGTAAACAAGTTGTCTCTATCAGAGATAATTGACGTAGGTACGCCATGCTTACATACAATTTCTTTTAAGTATAATTGGGCGAGTTTTTCTATGATGTCAGTCTTCTTCATCGGTAGAAATGAGCAGATTTGGTTAGTCGGTCGACAATAACCTAGATGGAGTCATAACCACTTGGCGTTCTTGGAAGTCATGAGAGAAATCCATGGTTATTTTCTCCACTTCACTCTGGGATTTCATGTTGTTGGAGTAGTCAGATGGTTTTTGGTGCTCAGCCTTTACTTGGTACATGTCAGAAATTTTACTGGCATAAGGTGGCGATCTTCAGGTTTTTACCTGTTGGCACCATTAGAGCTTCTTTTTAAGTCTTGTGTACATCTTGTCTGACCCGGGTGATATGGAATATTTAGATTTGTACGATTCATGCATGATCAAATCCCGTAATCCCCCAAACAACGGTAACCAAATTCGCCCTTCAAAGCATTGGATTCCATCAGAACGGGTCTTAAATATCAGCTTGATCAGTCTTCCAAGATTTTTAGGTTTTACGTTTTCCTCTTTCCATCGTCATTAGTTCTTCGCATTGTGTTTTCTTTAAGGTAAATTGGGGTTGTACCGTCTTTACAAAGATCTACACTTATTGGTTCTATGTCCATTCTACTCAGGGCGTCCGTACATACGTTGGCCTTACCAGGATGGTATCGGATTTCACAATCATAGTCATCAAAAGTTCAATCCATCCTCGTCTGTCTTATGTTGAGTTCCTTTGATCCAGAAATGTACTGTTGTTTCTTATGGATCTGTGTAAAAGTACACTTAGTACCATACAAATAATGTCTCCAGAGTCTAAGTGAAAACACTACAGCACCCAGTTCTAAATCATGGGTCGTGTAGTTTTCCTATGCTTATTTTGTCTGTCGAGAGGCATTCGCAATCAACTTATTCCTCTGGCATCAGGAACAGCTCCATAACCCTTTTGTTGCGGACGCGTCGAAGCTTTACAATAAAGTTCTCAGTTCCTTCAGGCAAAGCTAGGATAGGATCATAGCATAACTTCTGCTTCAAGGTCTAGAATGCTTCATCTTCTTCCGTACCCCATTCATACTTTTTGTTCTTCTGGGTCAGTTTAGTTAGAGGCTTGGAAATTAACGAAAAACCCTCGATGAATCTTCGGTAATATCCGGCTAAACCCAAAAATTATCTTACTTCTTTTGGTGTTGTCGGTTTTTACTTCTGCAAACCAATTTCGGATAGCATCTAACCTTAGCAGGATCCACTTGTGAACACGTTTATTGTTTGATCAAGTTGGGAACAGAGTAGAGAAAGGAAATTGTTACCGACTTAGCCTAGAAATCGCACTTCGAGAATTTGGCGTACAATTGCTCTTTCTTGAGTAACTCTAAAATGATCTTCAAATGTTTTTCATGCTCTTCTTTATTCTTGGAGTAGATAAGTATGTCATCAATGAATACGATCACAAATTTATCGAGGTATGGCTTGCACACTCGATTCATTAAATCTATGAATACCGCAGGAGCATTGGTTAGACCAAACGACATTACTTGAAATTCATAGTGACCATACCTAGTCCAAAAAGCTGTAATAGGGATATCTTCTTCTCTAATTCAGATTTGGTGATAACCAGACCGTAGATCGATCTTTGAGTATATGCTAGAACCTTAAAGTTAATCAAATAGGTCGTCAATCTCGGAGTGCGATTCCGATTCTTGACGGTCAACTTATTTTAGCTTCAGCGATAATCGGATGCACATACGGGAATGATCCGTTCCTTCTTTTTAACGGGAAACAAACACTGGAGCTACTAAGGTGAAGAGCTCGGGGAATAAACCCTTTCTCTAATAGTTCCTTCAATTGATCTGACAATTCTTTCAATTCAGACGGTGCCAAACGGTATGGTGCACGCGCGACAGGTGCGGCACCGGGCACAAGCTCAATTCTAAATTCAAACTTTCGAAGGTTGGTGGTAGTCCTAATTTTACGGCCAAATCATCAGGAAACCTCAAAGAAGTTACGAATCACTGGCACGTCTTGCAAAATGTTTTTGACGGTTACTTTCTCTGTCACTAGGCTATAGAACAAATGGGTTCCTCCTTTCTATGTATTTTCTTACTGTGATGCAGATATCACTTGTTTCCAATCGTGACGCACACTATCCACTTAACAACTAACGTCTTGTCCTTGTAAGAGCACCATTGTACCTCCATTTTACCACACACGATGACGGCATCCGTTCACCAACCAATCATTCAAAATTATTAACATCGAATGGTACCTAACTCTATTGGCCATGAGATTCAATGTCAAATAAGTGTCAAGTAATTCAAAGTATAACCCTTTAGAACAGTGTTGGGTGCATTCCACATTTAGTCGGCTAGTTAGACTTCGTAAAACTAGTATTTAATTGGCTGGTTTAATATCTCTAGTAAAGCTAAATCTAACATCACAAACTTTTATCCGCTCCCGAATCAAACAGTATTTTAACATAACGATTATTCAATAAGAACGTACCAGTCACGACATTCGGGCCCTGGTTGTGCTCGGCATCACGGACGACATACGCTTGACCTCGCACGTTTCCACCTTGTCGATCAGCTCTCTTTGGGCATGCTTTGCTCTTGTGGCCTCTCTCACCACATTCATAACAAACTACAGCTGATCGAGCATTGGTACCAGAAGCCACATTCCTACTTATGCAGTCCTTTTCCTTATGTCCTATTTTCCCACAATTGTTGCACTTTTGGTGGGCCCACTGATCCAAATCTGAATTATACCACAACGGTTACATTTTGGAAGCAACCACAGTTCAGTTTGGTTTGCTCCGATAATTTTGACAAAGTAGTGGTCAGAGCCCTAGCATTCCCATATCTTTGATTCTTGTTTTGGTTGTGGCGGTTGTTGTTCCGGTAATTTCTTCGGTTGTTGTTGTTGTTGCCACCCTGATTGTTGTTGCTCTCCTACTTTCTCTTGTTGCTCTCATCAATTCTTTCAGCTTTGGCTTGTAACTTCTGCTCCATTAAGGTTTATGAGCATTACTGTACAGGCCTCATTAAGAACAACAGGTCTGGAATCCTTTAATGTTTTCGGGCAAGCCAGTAGGTAGCCTCCACTTTCTCTTTTCGCTCAGAAACCATTTTTGGGCATAGCTAGGACCCGATTCATTAAACCTTAGGGTGTAAGAGATATATTGGGGGGGGGGGAAAAAATGTTTCTTTCTCCTCAAGTTCCACAGTTTCAACTCGCATTCTTTGTATATCTTCTGGCAGACAAAACTTCTTCTCTCATCATATTTTCATATCATTCCAAGTAACTTTGCATTAACATCTCAAGCCCCAAGGTGGCGTCTAAGAGTTCCACATGTCAGGCTCGGACCCTGAAGTGAAGCCGCATTAAAACTTTACCTTGTTTCTATCTTCAACATTCGCTGATGCTGTAATACATTTCCGTTTTCTCAAACCAACGACTTACTCAACTAGTTACCTTCTGGGTGCCGTTGTGATGCTAGTTGGGGTTACATTTCATAAAACTTGAGTAAGTACCATTACACGAGCAGGTGGTGCCCAACCTTGGCCTATGCATTTGCTCCCGATATTACCGCGGGTCTGCCTGGATCCATTTGTGTTTCCTTTTGTAGCTCACGATCCTGAGGAAGTGTTGCAGCCACCTTCAGAGACAAGCTTATCAATGTCGGTTGGGTCCTTGGGACATTGCTCTTGGCGGCATGATTTGTCATATCATGAGAAACTCTATGAGGTATTTCATAAAAATGGTATTAACTTAACATGTATAAGCATCAACTTCAAGGCAAACAAAATAATCCTACACATGTATGAAAACAATCAAGCCAAAAGAGATCACAAACACTTCATATAGATAATCAGAGGATAGTATTCTTCGACCATCACAAAAGATTAGTACAGGTTGCATTCTTTTTACCAAAAACATGACTAAAGTCATTTACAATCATAAGTACCAATTTATAAACCGACATGCCGATAGTGATAGCAAATTAAGAGACTACATGATCCTTACACTACAGATGATAATGTGGGGATCCAGGTGGCTGTGACGGTTGTGGGTCACTAGTAGTAGCAGCATCATCGCCTTCATTTCTGGTAGGCTAGCATCTCTAACCATGGACATAGGATTGATCGTTGTTCGAGGACGTAAGAGTAGGACGGGGAGAAGGTATCATCAGGGATTGGTCAGTACACGATTAAACATGAAGCCTCCTAGAGCAGTAGGTTGCCACATTTGGTGCTTTTAATAATATTATGATAATGTTGAAACGGGTGCAAGTGCCACTGAACTCAAGGACACTGTCTCGTTTATGGTGGTGCATCAGACAATGCGATCAAAATCCTCTGAGTAGATTCTACATCATCTTCAATTTCCCTTAATTTTTTTCTCGGTCTCCCTTCACTAACTCTTGAAAACTTGATCTTCCAACGTTTACAATTCTGACTGAGTGCATGTTGACCCTTAATTCACTTCTTAAATCAGTGTCGAATTCTGCCAAATATTTATCCATCACACTGAGCCTTTTCAGGGTTGAGTGTTCAGTGTTAGCCGGTCAAAAATTTGTTGGAGTACAGGCCCTTAACCTGGCGATTGTAGAGTGTTGACTTTCCTTCCTTTAGGGCCAGGAGCAAAAAACTGTCAAGAAGTCCAATACCCCATAGAAAAGTTACCGAGAATGGGGGCGCACAGAGTATGGTACCCTAGTGATGGTGCCAACAGTATTAGCCTCAGCCTCCTGCTCATGATCATCAAGAGTAGGAGCAACTGCCGTATACATCGGACTCGGTTGGTGTCTGATTCTTGTGGTGGTAGGTTGAGGGGTTGATCAGCCTCTCTCTATAAGGGTTGAGGACCTCAGCATCATCATATTATCATTTTCTTCCTCCATTTCTTCTTCCATCTCTGGATCTTCTTCCTCTTCTTCTTCATCATCTTCGAGTATCCATCCATTCATGTTACCCTCTGGTTGAGGAATTTGGTAAGGTGTAAATTCGTTTAAATGGTCGGGCTTGGACGCGAGCTTAGGTTCCTCTTCTGGATCGTCTTTGGGAAGATCCGCAACATGATTAAGAGGAGGTAGGTTTGCCATTATAATATGTAAATCACGCAAAATAATTCCATAAGGTTACTATATAGAAAATATTATATGAATAATAACTTATGCAAATATGCAAATGCATGACGATGCTCCATGAACGAACGTGATGATCGATAATAAACCAAATATGAATGATGTCTATATGTTATGTTATTTAAATTACATTTTTATGTAATTAAAACAAATAATTTTCAAATGCTTTTCGAAATAAGCATGATAATCGACTATTTCTCTTAATATCATTAATATTTATCATATAAATATTTTAATAGCCAATGCACCCGAAACGTGAAAATACATTTAAATAGAATCATAGCTGGACTTGGACGAGGGCTCGAGGAACAGTCATAAGTCTTAGCGCGCCGAAGAAAAAAAAAGTTATAGTTTAGGTTTTTGAAAAACGACCTAGTTATCTATAACCTTATAGTCTTGATACCAATCTTTAAACACCCCCAAATTTCATTACGCAGCGAACCCAAAATTTGGGTGTTAAGTCATGCCAACAACATAAGAAGATATAAATGAAACGACTCAAAAGAGACGTTTAAAACATAGCATTGTCCCATTCATGTAAGATCAGAGTCAAAAATTTGTCTACAAGATCGTCACCATACTCATCATAACATAAGTTTTAAAATCATAACACAAAGTGTTTTTAAATGAATGGAACCAAACAAGTTTAATCAAAACATTTCGCGCTAGACTCCATTCGCCACTCCAAGCCATCAACCCTGATTACCTTGAAGAGAAAACATGGCTAAAAAGTCAACGAGAACGTTGAGTGGAATCCATTGGAGTTTCATATGAAATAAAGGGTGAACCACAAGTATTTTTAATAATTGAAAACTTATGGATCAAACAAGTTATAATCACCTAATGCATTAGCTCATGCCACTGAAAACATTAACGCCAAATATTATAAATATGTATATCAATTCCCCACTACTAGGTCAATATGCAATATACCTAAAGAAATTCTCATACAAAATTGTCCTTTAGGGTGATCGCGCCATTCATGGATGGTCACGAACCAGACAAGGCATTTGTCACGGTCCAATAGATCTACTTAATCTACTAGCGCTCACCCGTCATAGGTATATTAACGTGCATTGAAATTAGGGGGGCCTTTTGCAATAGGTACTTATGCAATTAGGTCACAATCGGGACCAAGCATACCGAAAATAATCTTGTGTTCAAATTTATAAAAACTTGCATGTATCTCGTCGCGGGGTTTATTAAATCATTTTATAAGCTAGGAAGGCTTGAGGCTATGAACTCACTGTTTAGAGAACAATTAGATCAGAAGTATGACGGAGTCTCGAACGAGCGGGAAGTACTCCTATTCACTCCTAAAAGACGTGACGCGACTAGTTTGTAGAACTGTACAATAGTAAAAATTAAAACAATGTGATCAAGAGATTGTGTTTCGAGATAGAATGGCATTCAACAAGAACTTCCCAATCCTTTTTATCCAAAATGACTTGTGATGGTCTTATAGGTAAATATACACATATAAGTTTAGGCTTTTAATTCTTTATTTTTATCAAAGTGTATATGTTTTTCAATTTTGAGGATAGAGTAAAAAAACTCAGTTTCTTGATTTTAACCGACTTCATGGACTCATATCTCCTAGCTCACAAATGTTATAAATGTGAGGCTTTCACTCCTGGAAAGCTATTTGTGTCTAGTTTCCAAAAATGTAAGACTCATAATCTACAAAGTTTCATAAACTATGTGAAAAGACTGTTTTACCCCTGGTTACCCAAAACAGAAAGTTTCCAAAAAATTTACCCTTTACTAAAACGGCCATAAATCCAAAACATGATAGCAAATTAAGGTGTGGCAAAAGATATAGCTTCCTTAGATGTTTACACTGACCAATCTTTAAAAAACTATCCATTATTGCAAAAAATCTAGAGTTTAACTCATTTTCTAATCATATGTCCAGATTTGACCTATTTTCTTATTTTGACCATAATCCTCATCCTCAAGGTGCTTGGTTGGAATACAACTTTCTATGATAAAAGGACATGGTATATTTCCAGACATGTAATTTAATCATAGGCTCTAAGCCAAAATATTTCTTCTATGACATGTTTTTGCTACTATTTCAAAACAGTCCTAAATATTTACTCTAAAACCTATCCAAACATCAATCCTAAACTTCTAACCAATCACATGCTATGCCATACCAGCTCTTAAACACAACTCATAAATTATATTAACATGCATTTACAAGAATTAAACATCATTTTAAGGATCAAATCAAAAGAAAAAATTAAAGATTAAGAAAATATAAATTACTAGAAAGGATTTAACTGTTTTTTAAACAAGAAAGTCAGCCAACAAATGCTTTCTTCTTGTTAGGGCTGAGATGAGACCTACTCCCAACACCAAATCATGACTCACAAGTGTTTCTATACAACCATAAATAAACAGAACTCCAAGGTCCACCTAGTCATGATTAAAATCTTCCATTAAAACTTAATAACTTCTTAAACTCAAGATTAAACAACCAACTTTGCAAGCAACTTAAGGATGATGTTGTGATGCCTAAAAGGAGTAGAGACTTTTGTGGAGTGGTGGTGTAGGGATAGGTTGTACGGAAGCACAAGGGGAATGAGAGGGTAGGAGAAGATTTTTTTTTTGAACTATGTGAAGGAAAAGTTTGCATGTATAAAGATATGGAATGAATGACGAGGTTTATAGAAAGTGTAAAAGGGTTGTGTGTGAAGAAGGTAAAACCGGCCATAGGCCATAGATATAGGGTGATTTTATATTTATTTTTTTTGATTTTTTATTATTGTATTAATTTAAAGTGTGGTGAAAAAATTTTAGTTAAATAAAAGGTAAGGTTTAAAGGTAAATCGCGAGTGATTAAGCAAGAAAATTTACGTAGAGCGAAACACAACGGAAATGACACATGTTTTGAAATTATACATCATCGGGGAAGTATTGTTATGAGAATATTAAACCACTTAAGGCATGACGAAGACCTGGAAGTGATTTTCCAAATACGGTTCACTTTAAGCCTGAGATCGGGAAAATTCTTACCAATATCGGGTAAAACGTTTAAATTAACGACTTTTGCTTAAGAATTAAATAGAAGTAAAGTTCTGAATAAATAGTGACCTTAATACGGATGTTACATAAGCTTATAAGAGCTGTTATTTGAACACCACAACTTTAAACACAAATTGGACAAAACCTAAATCCTACTTTTAAACTTTAAAAACCTTTAAAAACAGATTATTATGACTTAACTAAGCTTATTGAAGTTAACCAAGTGACCCAAAAAGATTTTTAAACACGTTTGACCCATTTTGGCCCTTGACCCAAACACCCCTTTAAGTTTTCATGATGCAATTTTAAGCTGATTTAGACTGATTTAAGCAAAAGGGTTTAAAAACAGATGGTAACAAAGTAATGTTGAGCAAAAACAAGCAATAAGAACAAAGCAATAGGCACTAAAATAAGCAAATAAGCAAATAAGCAATAAGCAGTTAAAAGAAAATAAAGATAGTTTTAGAGAAAAACACAAACAAGTGACATAAAAGCAATCAAAAAGCATAAGTAAGCATAAAATAGCAATAATAAGCAAGAATAAGTAAAGATAAGCAGAAATAAGCAATGCTACAGTAAATAAGCAAAAAGTAAAAAAGATGAACTCACAAAGGTCCAATGCTTTGGTTAGGAACTTAAGCTTCCAAGTCAGTTCCCAATCACCCTAAAGCTTACCAATAAGCACTAAACCCATAAGCTCTTCCTTTTTAAGCTTATCTTCCAAAAGCTCAAAATTTCCAATTTTCTTTTAATGGAACAGTAACTTCACAAAACCTTTTGAAAGGGCTTTAATAGAGTTAAAACATATTCTATAAGCTTATAAAAGCTTATAGAAGTAACTTATGAACAATATTAAAGAACTTAAGAACACAATTTGCAATAACTTCAAAACTTTTAAACTTTTCATTAACTTAAAAGTTTACAAGAACTTAAATATAAAAGACAGATTTTAAATGACATAAACATGAAAACTTTTAAAAGTAATTTAAACTAAAAAAATTCAAAGGCTACATACTCCTTTCAACTGAAAATTTGAGCTTAGTATTTATAGACGAGTACATAGGCAGAGAGTGTGCTAGTTGTGTTACTTTGCCGAGGAGAGTCAAAAGCTTCATCTAAACCCTTTAATTTTCTTGGTCATCAAGGTGTATAATCTGAGCCCTTCAATCTTTTGTCTTTAACCTTGACGAATGGGAGTGTATAGGATTGCCAGCGTGGATATGGAGTGTAGTGAGGTGGGGGTGTGACTGAGAGTGAAGTTTTTGTCTGGGGTTGCAGGTTTTGAGGTGAAAATGACACATGAACAGTGCCAAAACTTGGGCGGGAAAAGGTTTGTTTATATCTGTTTTGTGCAGGGTAAAAGTTTTGTGGATTGACACATTTGGTCCTTCTGTTTGTATTGTTGTTTTACAACGATGGTCCTTTGTGGTGTGTAAGTTTTGGGGAGTTAACACTTTTAGTCCCTGAAAGTGTATAGTAGTATATCATGGATGGTCCTTTTGGGACTAACGGAGTTAGGTGTAAAAGGGTTTGGGCTTAACAGTGTTATATGTGTGGTTTGGGCCTTTATATATTATTTTGGGCCGTATGTATTAAAAAGAGATTTTGGGCTTTTTGGTTGGATTTGGGCTTTTAGGAGTATATAAATACTTATTGGGCTGACCCGGCCCACTAAAATGGGTACGGGTTGGCCCACTTTGATACAATTAGGGTTTCGGGTCCGTTTTTCGATGCTCATTCCATTGCTATGTCCCGGGGTTGACTTTGACTTCGACTTTTGTTGACTTTTTGGTTGACTTTGCTTTGACTTTTCATGCTCTTTTCATTCCCGTGCTTGGTTTTGTCGGTTTTGGCTTTGTTTTTGTCCTTTTGTGAATATCCGGTACCTGCACAGCACAAATAGCAAAACAGGCATATATTTGGCATTTTATGTCCGTTTTGTATCTTTTAGGCACGTTTTAATAGGCAAATGGTATGTGTAATTAAGCACATACCAGAGAGTTATTTCCACAACTTAGGAATTTGACAATCATAGGAACTAAGTGGGTGTTTAGAAATAAGTTAGACGAGAATGGTATTGTTTCTCGAAATAAGGCTAGGTTAGTTGCCCAAGGCTATAATCAACAAGAGGGCATCGATTATGATGAAACTTATGCCCTAGTTGCTAGACTTGAGTCAGTTAGGATACTATTAGCTTATGCTTGTGCTTTAGATTTTAAGCTATTCCAAATGTATATAAAAAGTGCATTCCTAAAAGGGTTTTTCAATGTGTGGGAGTTTATACGTGGCATCAACCTCAAGGGGATTCTTTGACTTTGAAAAATACCGGGACCATGTTTAATAAACTAAATGTAAGCTGTATACAAGACTTTAAACAAGCACCAAAAGCTTGTGTATGATAGTATTAAAGTTTTTTTATTAAACACCTGAATTTAAAATGGGAATGGTAAGATTACCACTCTTTTTAATAAGATTAATAGTTCTAACCTCAGCTTATTCAAATTTAGTCGCGACATTATATTCGGCTCGGACGTCTTTGTCAAGACATGTCGTGATGAATTTGCCAAAATCTTGCATGTCGGATGTTCGAGATGGAGCATGAGGGGTGACTTAACTTCTTCCTTGGACTTACATAATTAAACAATTGAAAAGATGGTATTTTCTTTTAATAAATCTAATTTATATTAAAAAAAAATGCATTAAGAAATTTGGCTCTTAGTAGAATCTCTAAACCAAATTTGAAAACCCCCATGTCCTCCGATACCAAACTCACGTAAAGACGAAGAGTTAGTGAGTCGGTAGATAGTAACAAGTTCGAGGCAGGATAGGTCAGTCTAATTATACCTAAGGCAAGTAGGGTGGGGGGCCGATATCATGTTTAGTGTCTGCCTTTATGCCCGCTTTTAAGAGGCTTCCAAAACCTCTCACCTTGAAGCGGTTAAGCGTATCTTTCGATATATTAAAGGCACTACGCACTTAGGATCATGGTATCCTAAGAGGACCGACATAGAAACATTATTATATGTCGACTCTGATCATGTAGGAGATTATGTGGACCGAAAGAGCACTAGCGGTATTTGTACGTTTGTGGGATGTTGTTTGAGATCTTGGTTCTCGAAGAAACAAACCGCTCTTGCTATATCTACTACCGAAGCCGAATACGTAAGCGCCGGAAAGGCATGTCAACAAGCACTATGGATGAAACAAGCTCTTATCGACTACGACGTTCGACTCGATGACGTCTCGATCATGTGCGACAATAAAGGCGCGATTGACCTTAGCAAAAACCCGGTGCAACATTCTCGAACCAAACACATTGAAATTCGTCACCACTTTCTTCGTGATAATGTCCAGAAAGGACATATCTCAATCGAAAAAGTGCCATCCGTCGACAACATCGCCGACATTCTTACGAAACCCCTTAAACATGAATCGTTTAACTATCTACGTCTTGGTTTAGGAATGATGGAACACATTCCATAAATCGTATTAGTCCGCTTCTCTTTCTTCTGTCTCAATTCTAGTCTGAGTCCATTCCGTGTCGTGACAACTTAAAATACCTCATCCGAAGCACTTTAAATAATTTTAATTCGCGAAATGCAAATTAAAATGTCAATCTTCCTTGTAGAATCCTTGTCAAAATTCCCTCACTGAGGGCGGCCCCCATATCCTTGGCGGCCCCCAATATATTTGGGACCGCCTGACTATATGGGACCGCCATCAGAAAACTCGTATATTCCTCACTTAGTCAAAAAAATTCAAATCACAAAACCAAACACACTCCTTCTCTGCAGTGACGAACACGACTAAAAATAACCTAAAACTCAAAATCAACCATTAAAACGCTAATTGAAGACCAAATCAACACCAATAATCACTCCTAATATCTCAAAGATCATCAATTATAAGTCATTTCATATATTTTCTTTCAATTTGAGTCTAGGGTTCATGATGAACACAAAAATTGAAATTGTGGATTTTTCATTTTTCGTTCAATTTTGTACAATTAGGACTACTAGGTTACAATGTATAACTAATATGCTTCCCATAGACATGTGATTTGCATACATTAGTGAGTTTGTCGAGAAAATTGATTTCAAATCAAAACCCCTATTTTATTTTCAAATCACTCACGTTAAGAACATAATAAAATTATTGTTATTCATTGTTAATACAACTTAAAAATGTTTTCAAACACATGCATAATGATCTCATAAACAAAAGTCGAGATACGTTACGAGGGTGCCTACGTCTTTTTTGACAAATGGTCACTTGACGAGTTGGCATATGGTGTCCCTACGGATGATCCATATCAAACCAACCCTCCTTCTCCTGATGACATCATTTCGTCTATTCGAATTGATCGAGAAGGTCAAGTCAGTCGCATTCGTCATAAGGAAGAAATTGATGTTCATGAATATCAAATTCTCACTCGTGAAATTTTGACAACCTTCAAACCTTTGGAAGAAATTATCCGGGAAAATGTTTTCTGTCTGGGGGGTAGTCGGGACCATGTTCCCGCGTGTCTTTGTTACATGCTTTATTGTGTTGTACACTCTGAAAAGTTCAACCTTGCCTATTTCATGGCAAAACGAATGGAGTGGGTCACTAAACAAAAGAGGTTAATCTTACCTTATGGTATGTTATTAACCCGTTTTTTTTAAATTTTTCATGAATGAAAATCGCGAATTTTACAATGAGTCTTATGTCTTGTACCATCGTGTCATGAATCCTCTTACCGCTTAACAAGAGCAAAAGACTAGAAAATATCTTGGCACGAGAAGAGGTCGTCACTCCACTTCTTCTTCCTCCTCCTTTGATCAACCATCCTTCTCTCATCTTAACGATGAGTGGTATGTGTGTAATTACACATACCTTTTACCTTTAAAATCGACCCTAAACGACCAAAAACGCACATAAATTGCCATAAATTTGCTTGTTCTTGTGTTTGTACTGTGCAGGTACCGGATATTCACTAAAAGACAAAAATCAAAGCCAAACCGAAAAAAAACTAAGCACGGATTTGGAAAGAGCATGAAAAACTGAGGCCAAGGGTACAAAAGGATTGGAAACGGGGCTCAAATGGAAATTACCAGATTGACTCAACAACTTCTTAGAAAATATCTAATTCTCAAAATCTCACAAATATCTTTTTTTCTAATACATCTTCTTCTCTCTCTCTCTACACCATCACTCTCTCTTCTCTCTCTCTCTAAACCATAATCTCTTTTCTAGTTCTTGTTCTCGATCCGTGATTGAATCGTGTTATGAAGTGTTAATCGGGTACCTACAATTGGTATCAGTCGCCTCGGGTGGGTTTCGTGGTTTTTGTTGTCGTCAACTAATTTGCGTTTATTGATTCAACTTATTTTTGTTTAAGTTTCACTCGTCAACTTATTTTTGTTTAAGTTACACGTTTTTTTCTTCTTTCTTTCTTCTTTTGTTTTCCAGTTTAAACAGAAATAGTTGCTTCATTTTTTTTTTCTTTGCCTCTTTGTGTCAAACAAACATAGTTTTATTTCTCCTCTACTTCCTTGGCTGCTACGAGAAGACACAAGGAAGAAAGCAACAACCGAACAAGTGAAAAATCTCAAGGACCGAACGAGCAACTTTTTGAGGTTAACCGATCGAGTAACATTCCAAAGATCACCAAACGAGTGCATTCTCTTTTGGACCGAACGAGCAAAATTTTTGAAGGACCGAACGAGTTCTTTTCTATAGAACCGAACGAGTGGAAAACGTTAGAACCGAACGAGTGGAAAACGTAACAACCGAACGAGTGGAAAACTTGTACAACCGAACGAGTGGAAAACGTAACAACCGAACGAGTGGAAAACTTGTACAACCGAACGAGTGGAAAACTTGTATAACCGAACGAGTGGAAAACGTAACAACCGAACGAGTGGAAAACGTAAGAACCGAACGAGTGAAAAATCTCAAGGACCGAACGATTAATTTTTTTAGCTTGAACCGAACTACATCACACACAAGAACAAAATTTTCGGTTCTCTTCTAGCTTGAACGAGTTTCTTCACGTTTTAACAATTTTTTTGGTTTTTCGGTTTCGAGTGACGTTAAACGACGGGACTTAAGACTTATATCATCGTGTTCGTGACATCATTTCGATCAACGTGGTATATTTGGTTTTTACCGACGATAACCGTACGACTCCGCGAGATTAAAATCATAAACGTTGCATTTTTTCTCATGTTTATCAAAGTTTAAAACAAAGATGACAAATGAACAGGAGGGAAAACGTGTGTATTTCTTGACATAAATTTGAATTCTACACTTTTAGTCCCTGGACTTCAAGTCTACTTCACCACAAGTCTCTTGTTGAAATAACAACCTTTCTAGTTGAAAATAACTTTTCACCATTAGTCCCTATCGCTTCAAAACAGCCCGTTAGCCCTTTAAAGTGAATCGTTTGTGCACCGTTTGTCCTTATTTGAGTTTTGATCAACCGTTAATCATTTCAAGCTCAAAATTCGTGCACCGTTCAACGTTTTAGCTCATAAATCGTTTACAAAATCACAGTATCTTCCAACAACAATAACGATTTCACCAACCAATAATTCTATTTTACGTTTTTCTTGATTTAGTAAAATCGCGCGAAATACTCTTGTATTTTCCTCGGTTTAGTCAAGACTTGTAAAATCCCGTAAAATAGTTTTCCACAACAACAACAATCTCTTTACCTCATAAGATCCTACAAATCTTTACACTTCATAATTCAATAAAATGGAAAAGAAGATACCTTATCTCGTGTTTAGATTCAGAAATACAACAAATGCAACAAATTCAAGACAAAACCAAGAGAAAGTATCATGGTATCCTTTCAACGCTATCATTCACACCTCAAGTGTCTTTTTAAAACAACGAACTTAAAAGGAATCGAACCGAGGATGGATCAAACTCGCATTTACGACACATTTTTTTGTCAAGATCTAGAGGACTTTTCACAGCACGATGTTCCTAAACGATGGATCAACTTCAAAAGCAACTTTTATAACAAAGAATTTCAAGAGATGTATCCATGGCCTCTTTAAAGTTCTCGAGACACAGTTTCAGATGTTCATCAAGTCAAAGATTTATTTGAATGATGAATATATTGTAATGACACGAAACTACTTTCTAGAATACACTCGACTCGATATTCCAGAATTCCTTGATACACTGATCCAAAACATAGAATATGTTTTAAAAAGTCGATTGAGAAAAGAGCACATGCATAAATGGGAGTATGAACATAGGTTGAATCAAAGACTGATGCAACGATCAGAGGAAAAGGACGATTCGAGTAAAGCAATGGATGCTAGTTTAGTTATCAATTGAAAGCAATGGGATACAAACCACTAAATCAGATTACAAGCAGCAGAATCAGGGAATGATTAACATTAATGATCAGATATCAGACCCATATAGTAATGAGAGAGCCAATGGCTGGGTACAAACGACTGATGAAAGGTATCTGCTACAGGACAACAGCATACTGAGCAACCTGAATTCAATAATGAAGGAAAGGTTGACCAGAATGCTGAACAATGTCATGACATACGTCCTTTACCTGCTAAATTAACTGATAACATGACAACTAAACTCTCAGATCAATTACTCGAGTCTGAAAATGTTTGTCTCAAAAAGACCGTTGCCCAGTTTCAAAAAGATTTTGGAAAACTCGAAGCACATTGTATCAATCTTGAACTACAATTACAAATGGAAAACAATGTTTTAAAATCAGGGCAACAAAGTTAATTTATGAAAAAAAAGGTAATGAGCCAAGGTTTAAAAATGTCATCGTGTAATTGAAACAATAAAACATTGAATTGAACATAGTGTGGCTAAATTACTCGCAGGAGAAGACAGATTACATAAAGAAAAAGAAGCACATGAAACAGACATACAAAGAATCTGTAATATTCTATCAAAAGGACACGAGTTCAGACCAAAACCAGAATGACTCTTTAAAGAACAACTAAAAAAAAAAAAAAAAAAAAAGAAGAAGAAAAAAAAAAAAAAAAAGAACAAAAAGTCCTAATGAAAATGCTAATGTACTAGCTCAGATTCAGAAATGGGTGTTTGCAATGCACATTAAAAATAGAGTTAAGAAACTAATAGGAAATAGTGTAATACTATGTTGTAAAGCCATCAATCTTGGGAAACCGGTTGGTACAACACTCAAAAACCAATCTGTTGTTAGACAACCACTGCGTTTTAAGTCTGAAAGACCAGAACTACAAAACCACGTTTTTGCCTCCAAGTGGAAGAGACCAACGACTTGTCAAAACCAGTCACTACACATCATATGCCTAAGGAAGAGAATCTGCCCCTGCAAAGCCTCATCACATGAATGCACCAAGCTCAACTAGGTATAGCCAAACGACATTGTTATAACTCTACCTAATGAAGCTAAGAAAAAGACACATTAACACTCTAGGGTCCCTATAAATTTTCTGACTCCAAACATTTTGTTTGCTCGATATGTCAGAAATGTGTCTTTAATGCCAATCATGATTCTTGTGTAATAAAATTCCTGAAAGAAGTCAACTCGCGTGCTAAGGTTCCATCCACTAAGACAACAAACAAAAATAAACCCGTAGAGCAAATAAGGGTTGCAACGAAACCAAAAAGACAGATCCCAAAAGGACATAGGTTTTCAATAAAAACCAATGTGCATGAGAAAACAACAAGTCCTAGATCTTGTCTTAGGTGGCAACCAACGGGTAGAATTCTCAAGACTGTTTGTCTTAGATGGGTTCCAACAGGAAAGACATTCGCCTCTAGCACAACAAAGGTTGAAAGTGAACCCCCACATGGTTCAAATGCAGATATCCCTAACCAATGTGAAAGCAAACAAGCTCTTAATGTCAGTGCATGTACTCTCTTAAGTACAGGTACATCGTTCAATCCTACAGAGGAAGGACTCAGAGTTTCGTTGCGGAAAAGACAGATATCTCAGAAAACAGGGCTTCAAGGAATTTTGATCTGATGATCAACAAATGGTGTCTGCTGAAAATAACACTTCAGGCCCCGTTCCTAAATGTTCAAATGACGTTTGAACAACGCAGTTCAACCCTCGTTCTTCATCAGATGACGTTTGTTCACATCAGTTCAAGCCTCGGTCTTCATGGAAATGATGTCTGATCACAACAGTTCAGACCTCGCACAACAACAACAAATGGCGTCTGTTGAAAATAACACTTCAGGCCCCGTTCCTCAAAGTTTAAAATGACGTTTGAACATAACAGTTTAGACCTCGCTCCTCAATGTCAAATGGTGTCTGCTGAAAATAACACTTCAGGCCCCGTTCCTCAATGTTCACATGACGTTTGAACACAACAGTTCAAGCCTCGGTCGTCAATGTCAGATGGTGTCCGCTGAAAATAACACTTCAGGCCCCGTTCCTCAAAGTTTAAATGACGTAAAAACTTGTCATTTCTAATTTTTTAAATGGCTTATGTGCAATTGTTTAGTACATAACCCGAACTTCATATAATAGGAAGGTTTATAACTTTTCCTCTAACGAGGAATATTAACGTTTCTCGTCTGAGCTCTGTTCTTACAGACATCAATGTTTTTGCTCTGAAAAGGATACGTGTACGTTTCAGTGCGCTTACCATTACTCGTTAGAAGTGAAGTCCTATTTCATCTGGTTTTTCAAAAGTTGAACACAATTTTTAAGAAATTCTCGATGACAATCTTAATCTTTCAAAATTGTGTGTTCAAACTCTCATCCCTCACACATGTTTTCTAAAAAAATAGACAACAATTTTTCAATTGGTCATATTTTTGAGGGGGTGTTTTTCGAAAAAAAAAACAAAGTTTTAATGTTCTTGGATACATTCAAACAACAGACAATTAATTATGTATTCAAACATTATCAATATGTTTCAAACCATTCTGCTGATAATATTTCTCCCACAGAATTTTCAAGACTGAATTTTACATCACAAGGGTATTTCAAAAATAAGTGTTTATTATTTAAAATAAGGGGAGAAAATGTAATTTAAAATATGATCTCATCGTATCAATGTGCTAAACGTATAAAAGGTTTTATGGTTCGATCTTTTTACCCAACAACAATCTTAATTTCACAACGATTCTGAAGTCATAGATGGTTAGGTTAGGTATCATCTATGATCCATACCAGAAACCGGAGGATCTTACCCAGGATAATCCAAACTTAGGAAATGCACGTCCTTAGTATGTTGGGAGATGAATGTATATGGGAATAATGTGACTAAGATTGAGATAACACTGGAAAATCACAACAAGGTGTTAGTAATGACGGTCCTGGTAAGCATGAAGGCGTTTTTGAAGAATGAAAAAAGATCTGTATGGATAAAGGGTCTAAAGAATAGATGCCCTCCAAACAAACTTAGGCAGAAAACGGGTCAATTCATATGCTGTCAGAATCACTCAGTTGATTGTACATTGTGAATAACGACTTCATGGACCACTTGTGATGCAAATGCACAACCTTCCAGCCATTTGAGTTTCTCTCAACAGAAACTTATCTCATTTGTCACGGAGATACACACGTTACTATATTATCTTCTCATTCTGAGATTGTTGATATTGAATAGGTGGCAATATTGCTTCTGCCTCCGAGTTTACTTAAAACAAAATGCACTAATCGAGTCTAGAGCCAAGAGATCAATCAAATATTCATTTCTAGGGACACATTCCATTTTAAAACTCTTGTTTGAACATCATCAGGTTCACAAGCTAGTTTTCAAGAGTCCTACGCATTTTCATGTATGATATCTTGCCAGAACATCGAGTGATACTAATGTATTCACAATGAGATGAAATCCTGCTTTGAGTCAACCTCAAACAAGCTCTTTGGTTGGTGATTGCGAAGATTCTATTATGAATCAAACTTGTAACAAATGGTATCGATTTGGTCAAGTAAATGAATTGTAGGCTTGATGATTTTGATAAAAACATGGTCACTCTCGATGTGTTACAAAAACACTTTTAACGAGTGACACGTCGTTTTGCCGATTTTCAAATCAATTTTTCTCGTTTTTTACTAAGTAAAACCTGCAGGTTCAATCTTGGTGGTAACGGCAACTCATCCCATTCTAATGCTTCAATCTACGAAGAAAATCTATAAAGGTTGCTCAAGATTTAAAGACAAAGACTTCCGCTTTCATTGATTTAAAGCCTTTCAAGATTTGCTATCGTATGAGCATCGTGGTCAAAGACACAATGATCGCAAGGGATGGATAGGACGATAATGACAATGACAAGGCTCTAAGTCTAGACCGCAATGCTTGAAGGAACAAGTTAAAAAAGAACAAAGAGAAAGACCAAGGAAACCACTTGAGCTTAACGACAAATGCAATCTCGCATGTATATCAATGGAAGGAGTGTCATCATTGAACTCACTTCGGGGAGATTTTTAGCCTCAAAATTTGAGACGAACATGAAGTTCGTTCATTATGAATTTATAGTCCTCGGTCAATTTAATTATTAATGTTGTAATGGAATATTATCAGGAATCGTTACTCGATAGTAATCTAATTTTTTTATTGTATTATGTTTGGGTTTTAAATCCCAAGCAAACCCGAGCCGAGTCCTTGGTTAAATATTCAGCTCTCATTAAATGTGTAGGGGTAATATAGTTATTTTATTCTCTAGTAAAATATCTAATTCTCAAAATCTCACAAATATCTTTTTTTTTATAAATCTTCTTTCTAACTCCTCTCTACACCATCACCTCTCCTTTATTATTTTCTTGATTTCGATCCGTAGTGGTTCGACATATGAAGTGTTAGACGAGGGGTTCCTCACATTCAGAAGGGAAAATCCTGATCCATTATCCTAGGCTAGTGGTGTCATAGCCGTTAAAATAAACTTGCAACTTCTTGGTCGAGCAGTTTCCAGTTTCCGTTTTGTTCTTGTAATCAATGTGTACATTCGCCATCGTTCTTCTACTATGGTGAGTTTTTAGGCTACCATGTTTTACTGGTTTTACATATATTTTTAGGGTGAGAACATGCTTGTTTGTAAATTCATTCACATGATTGACTTATGCTTGTTACATGGTCGTTTACAAATTGGCTTACATACTTATTTATATATCTCGCGATGAGATACAATACTTGGTCAAAATTTTGGGCCATGTGGTACACTCGCATTTAACTTGGTTATAAACTCATATGCATATCTACACGGTGAGATTACAACATTATGCCTTTGTACTCTGGATGCAACAACTTATATTTTACTCGAATGATTATGGTTTAGCTTAGGTTGCAAGGAACTTTTTGTATATCACTTGGAGGTCGTGAGGCGAATGTTATGAAATAGATCTATTCGGGATTGACAACCCCCGTTCGGGTGATTAGCTATCACTGGGCAAACGAACGTTATAACATGTCGGAACACGATTGGTTGAGTCTTCAGGGCCAACAATTACATACACATGAATATTTTCATAAATGCCCGGGTGTTCTTGGAGGGGACACCTATGATGGGTACATATTATTTTCGTAAATGCCCGGGTGTTCTTGGAGGGAACACCTACGATGGGTACACTCTTACGTTGCCTTGAATAAAGTGGCAATACATACTTTGAACAATTGCGGTTCAACGTTCATACGTACATTTTTGCGACTAATTGGGGATTGAAATGATCTTGCATATTTTACAACTCTTTGAATTATGACGTTCATGCATACATTTTGGGAAATATACAAGGTTTGCAATGGTCATACATACTTTACAGAACTTTGGTTCAACATTTGTATTTACAAAAACCTATGAACTCACCAACTTTATGTTGACACTTTTAAGCATGTTTTTCTCAGGTGAATTAGATGCTTGGCCTACTTGATGTGCACTGGAGTCTAAAATTGACAAGATTTCATTTATGAATTTCTACTTACATACAAATGATCAAATCTCGTTTGGTTGTTTTCAAGCTTTTCATTGTGACGCAATTATGGGACAAATGTTATATCAATTTCAAGGAAATCAACAAGATTACTTTTCAAACGACACATAAGAAAACTCTTTATACCATAATTATCATAACACTTCTTTCCTTATCTCCTAATTAGAACCAAAAACCTCTTTCTAGAAGCCATAAGGGCCAGCCAAATA
>BQNB010082939.1:0-24627 GCA_026074375.1 Tanacetum coccineum
AAAGTATCATTGACACTTTTATTGTCCATATTTTTCTTGGTACAATTAACTACTTGGGTTTTCAGTTGTTCAATCACATATAATATCAGTGCATCTTGTTGTGTAGAAGAGTTAGAATTTTAAACAGCTGACTGTTGTGATTCAATCACATACTGAGAATAAGGAATGATATTGCTATTACTGGTTATTTTAGTCTCTGAATGATTCACAATATTTGACTGTTCAGAAGACGACATCGCCTGCACAGCTTGATTAACCATATTGTTATTTACATTATCATGATTGTGTACCTCAGCAAGAGCATCTAAACCATGATGAGATAAATTCGCCATGAGAGCAACTTTGGTAGTGTTAAGTTCTTCACAATTAGAGTCATATGCATCCAAATCATTACCTTGATAAGCAGCATTGTGGGTAATGATAGTCTGTGTGGCTTAACCTTCTGCAATTCCTATATCTGCTAAAAATGCTAGTTCCTCCTCATGTAGAATTTGACTGTTTGCTTGAGCTTGTACCAACAACACTTTATCCTTAAACCATGAATCATCCTGTTTCCTCTTAGGTTTAGTGCACTATTTGGACATGTGTCCTTCCCCTTTGCAGTTGTAGCAAATAACCGTCCTTTGTTTCCCAGAATTACTTCCACTTGCTCCTGGAGTGTAAGTCCTTGTAGTAACCGCAGCAAAAGAAGTGTGTCTTCACTGAATTGGTTGTAACATCACTCTCCCATCATTAATGGTAGCTTGTTTCCTAGGGTTTGATGAATTCCTTAGCTGGTTATTGGTATTAGGATAGCAGGAAGTGACAACAGCAGTTAAGAAAGACATCATGTAATTGATGGCATCAATGGGATCATCACCTTGCTTGAACACCAAAATAGTTAGACCTAAGTCTAGTGAGGGAAATTCAGGTTGTTGTTGTTGTTGGTTAACTATGGGAGCATATTCAATTTAAGGGATTGATGATGGTGAAAAATAAGCGTTGTGGTGAACTGTTGATTGATAATCATTGGATGGATAAGTGTTTGAAAGAGGTGTTTAGTATTGTTGAGACTGATAAGGTGATCCATACTGTGGAGACTGATATGGTGAAACTTATTGTTGAAATTGAGTGTTTTGGTATGAGTTTTGATGAGTTTGATAAGGAGACGGGGTCATCTGATGGGTTGCAACCAAAGCAAGTGGATCTGAGTTGCGTTCATGCATTAAACGAACCTCATTTGCATGAAATTCATGTTGTCTCAAGTAAGCATAAAGCTGATCAATGTTAGTTGTGTGAAAATCCCGAACTAGTTTGACATCTATTACAAATTTGCTCTGCTCAGGAGGAAGAGTATTCAAAAACTTGGTGTTCACTTGAAATTGTTCCAGTTTCATATTGTAGATGTTTATGTCATTGAGTAGCAGTGAAAATCTCAAGTAAAAATCACGTAGTGTTTTCCACTTCTTATAAGCAAACTTATCGAATTCATCATAAAGCTTACACTCTCTTTCCTGTTTTGTCAATGAAGTTCCTTGCACGAGAAGTTGAATTCTCTCCCAAAGTTCCTTGGCGACTTTATGATTGCAAACCAATGCATAGACCTTAGGTGGTAGTCCTTGGAGAATGATATTTGTTGTCTTGATATCACAATCAGCTTGAATTGCTTCCGTGGCAGATAACTCAGAATATTTCTTTGGTCTTGTCACTCTATTTTCCTCAATTGAAGGCCAGATGAGTGGACCATTTTCAACAGATTCAAGAATCATTCTTCCATGTTTTCTATTCATCATGTATAGCTCCATTCTGCTTTTCTAAGAATTGTACATATCCTTTTTCCAACATAGGTGGACGATTGTCAGCACCAGAAAGAATTGCTTTGTCAGCCAGAGTCGTCATTGAAAAATTTGTATGTTAAAAGATTACTTTTTGATTGAACGGTGGTAGAACGAAATTGTGTTTGATTAAGTTGTCTTTTAAGTGTTTTAATTTATGAAACTATACGGGATTTTACAATTCTTGACAAAAACCGGGAAAAACAAGTTAATGTTTTACGGGATTTTACGAGTCAAAGAAATAAACCGTATAATTTGAAAACTTGAATTGTTCGGTTTGGGTTGTTCGGTATGGGTTGTTCGACACGGGTTGTTTGGTTTGGGTTGTTCGACACGGGTTGTTCGGTTAGGTTGTTCGACACGGGTTATTCGGTTTGGGTTGTTCGACACGGGTTGTTCGGTTTGGGTTGTTCGGTTTGGTTGTTTGTCACGGGTTGTTCGTTTTGGGTTGTTCGACACGGGTTGTTCGCTTCGGGTTGTTCGACACGGGTTGTTCGGTTTGGGTTGTTCGACACGGGTTGTTCGGTTCTAACAGTGACGAAACATAAAAATTTTAAAACACAAAAGACACCTTTTTGATGGTTGTTTTGCAAAAATTCTTGTACAACTAGTGTTACTAAACCTATAGGAACAAGAAAAATAAAAACTTTAAGGTTTTTAAGCCGAAAAAATTAAAATCAAGAGTTTGCTCTTTATAAAGTTTTTAAACACAAAAAGCAACAAAAGTGATGTTTTTCTTGATTCTAAGCTTGTACACCTATATCTCAAAGATACTAGATCAGATTTACCAAGGTAAATAATCCTTTAGTGTACACAATAGCTTTGAAATCAAAGAAAAATAAGAAATAAAGGATGATTTTTACAAAAAAACAAACAAACCAAAAGATAAACACAAAATCTAAACACACCACTCCATGGCTCTGATACCAATTGAAGAATATTAGTAATCTTTAACAATAAGAACTAGAGAGAGAAATGGGAAGGAAGGGAGTATTTCTAGTGAGAGAAAGTAAGAGAAAATAAATGCATTAACTATGTGAAATTACAACCAACCAACCACATCTCCAAGGCATGGAGAGGTGTTTATATACTTACAAGGGGCAGATGGGCTTAGCTGATGGGCTGATTCAGGGCACTCTCGTGTCTAGTACCTATGTAAGTTTCCAAAAATTACTTAACGAGCTAACGACTGTTATTGTGGTCCTGCCCTAATATAGTGCTTTAGTTGGTAGACCCTTTAGGTGCGTAAGTGACATATCGGAGTTGTGACTCCAAGAGCATTAGGATATGCTGGTTTTGGTGACTAGCGGGGATGCTAGGTCATCGCACATGATTAGCGAGGATGCTAAGTCATGGGTTTGTTTGCATATATTCACTATCATGTAGTACTATTGTCCACTGTTTAAATGATTGACACAACAACTAGGTTTCGAGTCAAACCTATGAGCTCACCAACATTATTGTTGACGTTTTCGAGTATCATTTTTAGGTGTGTTGTTAGCAAAGGTAAATGAGGAGTAACTAGGACCAAAGGATGAGTACATTTGGGAGTTTATTGAAAGACAACTGTTTAACTTTTTCTAAGGTTGCGAATTATAAACTTTTGTAAATAAACTTTTGTAATAATGTACGATGTGATCTTGTATCTTGTGCAATGTGAATCATTGTGTTGCATTCCCGTGTTTCCGCCGCAGACGGAGTGTGACACATATGATTGCTGTAAACAATTAGAAGGATTTAGTGTCTTCACTTCCTTTGTCTATAAGAAAAAGAAAAGGAAGTCTTAGACTATAACTCTAACCTTACCCAAGTCATAGGGCCTTGAGGCTTCCGGAGCACTATCTAAAAACAGAAAACAACCTAAGCCCAAAAAGATACCCAGTGAGGCCAAGGTATCATCACCCAAGCTAACGGAGGGTTCTAAGCAATCCCAATTAGTCTCCTTGGGCACCGAACCTGATCCCCAAGATCTAGAGAGAAACATACAACTCGATATTACGATATTGCCTTCCACACTCGATGAGGGCACTCGTAAATCACAACCTTTGCCTAAGGGTACAACTACTGATCCCAAAGACTCAGGGGGAAACGATCATCTCGCTGATAGGGATTTAATTTTCACGGCTTCTGATGAAGGTGCGGCTAAAACCACGTCGTTCCTTGAAGGGCCACGTGGGGACAAAGACTTAGAGGGATTGAAACCACCCGCTGATATTGGTGATCCATCAGGGACTAATGCTAATCACCAGGCTGACCAAACCCAGTCAGCTAGAGTGAGGTATCGATCTTTGAACGAAAACAAAGGCAAGACTTCTGTTGAAGTGAAGCCGGATATTAAAGCCTTACAACTCAAAACATTTGTTGATGTCCAACCCTTGCTACTCTCTGATGATGAAATGGTTCAAGAAAGTGATGAGGAGGAAGTGTTTGCGGCTGGAGAAAACATAGATGAGGACACTTAGGCGGATACAGAAGTTCAGTCTCCACCACCAAATATAGATAAGCCTGAGTAATGTGCTGTTCAAGACACTGATTAATATACTTATGACTCCAGTCCTAATCTCAAAAAGTTTAACAACATCTTACCACAGGCAGCTGGTTAAGTATCTCAGGAAGGTCTCTAGAGTTCTCTTTAACAGGCTAACTGAAGCACAGTGGGAGCAACATGAAGAGGCTATTGTCTCTTATGCTGACCTCAAGGCTTCTATTGAAGGTTATTATGAGGAAAATATTGATCACATAGAGCAAACTGAAAAAGTCATTAATGCAGCTACGAACTCCCTTGACAAAAACAACATTGCAAGGGGTGATGTTCTAAATGCTTTAAATGGGCTCACTGAAGCACTCAATGCTATTCAGGATGCTGTTAAATAAGATCTTGTACTTAACAAGGAAGTGCTTGAGGCTACAGAGGCATATATAAAGAATTCCACTCACCTTACTGAACTTATCACACTCATTAAGAATTTTAATTTTCAAAGATTAAAGTCTTTAGTGAAATCTCTTCAAGCTCCTACTCTTACACAAGAGGAGCACTTAGCCTCATGGGCCAAGTCATAAACTTCCATGTCTTGGAACCTTGGCCCTAGGATGACAATCGTTGAAGGTTCTCATGCTGAAATCAAATTTGAGATCTCTTCTCTCAAGAAAAACACTTTGGATATCAAATCCATGATGACAGAGATATATCAGTCCTTTAAAGGTCAGTCTTCAGCCCCGTCAAGCAGTGTACCACAGACAACACTTGCTATCACTGAAGGGCCAGCAAATGTTGGGGGGAGAATGTCACACAGGATGACACTAAAGAACCTCCCTCTCATACTGAAGGGGAGCATGCTGCCATAGAGGAAGAACCAACAAATGCAGTCCCAATAACAACAGTCAACCCTACTGAAATCCCAACATCTGAATTCCAACCAATCACCATAATAATAAGCACATCCCAACCTGAACCATCTATTCCTCAAAGAGAAGGAAAGGCCATTGTCACTGATGATCAACCTGAAGTTCAAAGAAAGTTAGTGCTTGCTTAAAAAGAAGTGCGTCCTGATCTTGATGCTCTAATACTTGTGCCTTATTAAATAAATGGAAAAAATTTCTAGCTTACTGATGAGCAGATACAAGCCCATTTTGACAAAGAGGAAAAGATCAAGAAAGCTACTAAAGAAGCCAAAATGTTTAAAATGACAAAGACTGAAGTGATCAAGGTTGTTCAGGAAGAGGCTGAAAAGATTGGACTTGATCCTAAGAAAATTATAAGTGCAAAAGCAGGTGAGAAATTCAAGAAAGCTCATGATGCTGAACATCAAGTCCTCAAAAGAGAACACTCTCAGAAAGCCAAGAGAGCAATGGAGCTCAGAATGAAAAGGGTTTAGCGGTACATGTGGACTATGTCAAACAGACTCAAGCCAAAGCCCATCACTGATATCAAAATTCACCCCAACACAAAACCTATAGTACTCACTGTGTACAGAAACAATGACAAAATAAATTTTGAGGTTCACAGCCCATTCAAATTTGGAGACTTTGGGATCACTGAGCAAGATGAATTGGGTCTAATCATTAAAATAAAAAGAACTCCATTGTTAAGGATCTGATGACATCTTTGGGAAAGAGGTATGAAAGATTGAAAACGATGCCTGAAGAGCTTGGAATTCAGTCTGATCTCCCTGCTCCAGTCCCTGGGCAAGCTGTATCCCAATACTCAAGAAGGAAGAGGAAACACATGGAACTAGGTTGGAATGCAATAGAAGTCATCCTGATGGTGTTCCATTTGTAAACAATATGGTTATTGAAGAACCTGAGTATGGTATCTTCTTCACTGATGTGCTTGGTAATCAAGCTTTCCAAAGATGGAATGGTATTCACAAGATTGGAGTGAATTATCTAGTATCATACTTGGTAATGGACTTAATGGTCAAGACTCAAGAGAATGCCAGGTTTGGCCTGAAGTTAAGGAAGTTGATTGTTGAGCACCCTAACTAAGAGAAGCTACAATCAAAGAAAGTGAAGCTACAAGCATTGGGATACAAATTAGACTAAGTACTTTTGCTGTAATGTTTATTATCTTTTGTAATAGATGATAGGTCCTTGTAATGTTTAAATAAAGTATTTTTAGTAAAGTCAGTATCCCTTATATGCTTTCTAGAATTCAGTGTGAGAAGAAGCTGTATTTACTCACTCACACTGAAAAACACTTAGGCTATATTTATATCAAATAGGGGACATTGTTAGGCCCTACTCAGTGCCAATATGATTCTTTTCACTGAGAATTGATTATAAAATCTCCTAATGTGTTTAATAACCTTTAACATTTCAAGGTCACTGAGTGAACAGTCACTCAGTGAGTTACCTTCAGGATGCTCAGCCTGAGTCTACAAGAAAGACTCTATCATTCAGTGAGGTGGTTCTCATTGAATGAAGCCTGAGCCAAAAAAGAAGGTGATGGGTTCAGTGAGTTGTGGTAGTAGACTCACTGAACCCCATACGGTCTCCAACAACTAAGAAGACCCTGAAGACGAAAGACTAAAGAATAGGCGGGATAATTTGAAATAGATAAGTCCAAGCTCTTATCTTACTAAAGTCAAACTATCCTGAATAGGGTATAAAGACAAGGTCAGTCATCATCTGACCTTAGAAAGTGTGTTTGTCCCAGACTCGAGAAATAAATTGATAATACGAGACATAGAGACTCGATTCTAAAGAAAGGGTATGAGAAAGAAGACCCTTGACAAAACACACAAGTATGGATTAGGTACTTGTGTGTCTCTCTTACAGAGATATGTATTCTTCAATAGAGTGATAGGATGAGAAGATTAGAACACTTTAATGTTTATACTTAGAGGATTAGAGAAGAGAGTATAGAGGAAAGAATGTTTGTAAGAGGTGAGGAATATAAAGGCCAAAAGGGGGTATTTATAGTCCAAAGACTTAAATTGTTAAAAAAACAATTCGAGTCTGGTGCGCTAGCGCGCTAGTTTCTCGAAGTTGTTTTTCTTCGGGACTTTGGTGTTTTAAATACCCGTTCTTGTTACACCCCCAATTGTACTTCACTCTATGACCTTTCATTAATTCTTATTCTTAAGGTTAACCAACTCAAATAGCCATTTGATAAAATGTTTGTGAAGTATTAAAAGCGTTTTGCTTATTTGATAAAGTAGATATAGAAAAGAATTATCAAAAGGGGCATTTTGGGTATTCCTCAAATGTATAACTAGCCAAGTTGAGTTACAACTAAGGGTTAGAAGGGCTAGTTATATACCAAGGGAATATTCTTGGAATATCCTTTACTTGGTGAGAAAGGGGGGAAAGAATTTAAAATTTGAATATCAAATCTATTAACACACATGTTGGATAAGAGAAATGAGTTGTGTGTGAGTTGTCAAGATGTGACTTGATGTGATAGAAGGGAGCCTCTTGAGCTCATTTGAAATGAAGGGTTGAGATGAGAAGAGTATACTTGGTTAAGTGGCATGATCAAGGGTGATGAGAGGTTGTGTTTGTTATGTGAGTAAGACGAAAGTGTACAAGAGATGGTTTATGTTTTTTTAAGATGTAGCATCAATCCAAGGGTTGAGAATAGAATGAGGGAGTTTGGATTGATGAGATGGCATGATCAAGAGTAGAGATGAGAGTATGTTTGTTGTGTTTGTTTAAGAAACAATCCAATGGTGGAGAAGATAGAAGTGTGAAAAGTTGGATTGATGATATGTCTTGATCAAGGGTTGAGAAGAAGTGTGTGTGTGTGTAATTTGAATTGTATGGAGAAGAATATGAATAGTGATTATGTGGTGGAGAATGTTTTGAAATGATATGGAAGATTTTGGTAGGGAATAAAGGGGACACAAAGTACATAGAGTACACAAGAAGTACATTATGTAAGGAATATGAGTTGGCATTGTTGGGAAGGTTTATGTGAGGAAGGATTATGTGTGGGAATGTGGTTTGTGTTTGAAATGTGTTAGGATTGTAAGTATGAGTAAGAAGGTAATAGGGATTAGGATTGTAAGTATGAGTTTGAGAATGTTTAAGAGTGAAATCAAAGGATTGATTTGGGTTAATAATCACATTGCCAATAAGAAGAGAAAAGAATAGGCATATGTGATTATGGAATGGTTTAGAAAGAAAGTGTTTGGTATGTATGTGGAAAAAGGAAATCACTTATTGGGTAAGAAGGTTTAATAAGTGATTAGATAGAATGGGTGGAAGAAGTGGGGACTTGTACATGTGAGGAATGAGTTTGTAAAATATTTATATGTAAGGAAGTAAGAAAATTCAAAGTATGATTAACTTCCAAATACCACAAACTCAATTAGTCATTTAGACTTTAATCCAAGATAATCAACATTGGATTAATCATCTTGATGCAAACAAGCTAAGTACTTTGCATCTTAAGTAAAGCATATCCCATATCATGAAAGGATATATTTACGCAAAGTGACCTTTCACTTGGTTTGACCAATAAGGGAGTAAAACCCGTTACATGATTAGGATCATCGTAAATCCAGATTAAGGTCAAATGAATGCTTTTGCTTGTTGATATGTTGAGAGAATGATCATACTAGGTTTAGAAAGATGTTTCGGCCTTGGCTAGAGGCGTTTGATAAAGGATTTGAGTTGGCGTTTTATATAAAAACGAGAGGATTTATTTTTGGTCCTCTCTAGGTCTAAACTTCATTTGAAGTGTTCCCAAATGCTCAAATATCATATACATACCTTTATTGAAGTTTTCACATGTGTCGGGTAAGACGACAGCCGACAAAATCAAATCCGTAAAAACGGACTTCGCAAGTGGCGCGTTGGCTACGCGCTGACGCATGCCCAGCGCGCTAGAGGCGAATATCTGTTTTTTTGGATTTAGGCTATCATTTGTTATTTTACGTTTTATGAATGTTTATTTGTCATCATTAAAACATAAAGGAGATCCTAGTCAATGTTGCACCAACAAAGAGGTTGTTTGCCAAGTTTTCCAAGTGTGAATTTTGGTTACAAGAAGTACACTTCCTCGGGCACGTGGTTAACAACAATGGTATTTATGTGGACCCAAGTAAGATAGAAGCGGTGAAGAATTGGAAAGCTCCTACATCACCGTCAGAGATACGGTCATTCTTAGGATTGGCAGGTTTTTACCGACATTTTATCGTGAATTTCTCTAAGATTGCCAAACCCCTCACTTCATTGACACATAAGAACCAAAACTACGAGTGGGGCGCGGAACAAGAAGAGGATTTTCAAACATTGAAGGACAACTTGTGTAATGCTCTAATATTGTCATTGCCTGGTGGACCAGACGACTTTGTGGTTTATTGCATTGCATCAAATCAAGGATTTGGATGTGTACAAATACAAAGAGGCAAGGTGATTGCATACGCATCTCAAAAACTGAAGATTCATGATAAGAACTATACCACCCATGTTGTAGAGTTGGGTGCAGTGGTTTTTGCTCTCAAGAACTGGAGACATTATTTGTATGGGACGAAAAGTGTTATCTACACGGATCATAGGAGTCTTCAGCATATATTTGACCAAAAGGAGTTAAGTATGCACCAGAGACCGTGGATTGAGTTGTTTAGTGATTACAACTGCGAGATTCGTTATCACCCACACAAGGAAAATATAGTAGCTGATGCCTTATGTAGGAAGGAAAGGGTGAAACCGAGATGAGTATGAGCAATGTCTATGACTATTCAGTCTGGTGTTAAAGATAAGATATTGGTAGCTTAAAGTGAGGCGTCTAAGGTAAAGAACGTGTAACAACCGGCAAATTTCAGAATGACCTATTCGTTTATAAGACGTTTCCATTTTTACCAAAACCAATGTTTTTCCCACTTAATCAATCCATGTTGCAAAATACTCACGTGTTTCATATATATCTAAAAGAAATCAATAATTAATAAAATAACTAAAACCAAACACACTGATTGCTGTACCAAACGCCCCTGTTGGCTGTTAAACCCATAACCAAACGCCCCCTTTTGACTCTAAACGCAGAAACAGAGACCCAATTTGGGTGGTTAGTCACGAAACTGAAAATAATAAATAATCACTTTTATTTAACCAATAAACCACCATTAAATCTGATTTTTAATTTACCAAAACTCGTAATATTTTTATTATTCGATTTTAAAATCAAACACGCCCTAATGGCCGCTGCTAACACCAAACGCACCATGCTCGCTAAAAAACCAAACGCACCCTATGCTGCTAATAAGAACAACCAAACGCACCATTTCGGTGCTACCATAAAACCCAACGCACCCTGTTGGTGCTGACCCGAAACCCAACGCACCCTTCGGTGCTGCTTTAAAAACCAAACGCACCCTTCTCGCTGATAAAAACCAAACGCATCCTACTCGCTGTTACAAACCAAACGCACCCTACTCGCTGTTACACGGCGAAACAAACACCCTTATTAGGCCTGCTTGTTAAACCAAACGCACTCTAGTGATCCATGGCTGCAACCCAAACGCACCCTTGCTGCTGTTGTACCAAACGTGCCCTTAGGGGTGGTTGTACAGCGAACCCAACGCACCCTTTGGTGGTGGTTGCTGGGATGACGATGATGGCGAGATGATGGCTAAGGTAGAGGTGGTGTTGAGGTGGTGAAATGGAGACGGTGATGGTGGTCGTGGTGGTGAGACAGTCGTGGTGGTGGCATGGTTGAGATGGCCACGATGGTGGTGATGGTTATGGTGGTAAGGGGTTACGGAGGTGGTGAAGATAGTGATATGGTGGTGATGCTGTCGAGATGATGACGGATGTGGTGTTGTGGCAGCGCTGATGATGGTGTCGGTGGAGATGGCGTGGTGAGGATAGTGGTGGTGGTGGCTGCCAATAATAGTGGCAGCGATGGTGAGATGTATGCGGTGGATGTGGTGACGAGGATGTGGTAGCTTGGTGTTTACCGCTGATGTTGGCGGCGGTGGCCGGAAACCGATCGAAGCGGCGCCGAAAAAGTAGGAGAGGGAGATGGGGGCTAGGGTTATGACACAAAAATGAAAGAAACCCTAATTCATTTTCTATATATATAATAAAGTTAAAAAAATAAGACAAGTGTATAATAGATTGAGGGTGATGATGTAAATATAACCACAGGGACTAAAAGTGTAACTTTTGTAAAATAATGGTTCGGGACTCGTTTAAGCTAGATAACGGATGATTTAAAACACGAAAGTTGCGCCATTGTTTTCCAATTCATTTTTCCCACGAAAACGAGTATTCATTCGAATATTATTTCATAAATGTTTTATAAACTCAATTGAGAATGTTTGTGATTTATTGCGTAGTCATCGAGTAAGTTTTGTCCGTAAAGTGAAACTTTAAGTTAAATGTACGCGTTTTCGACAAACGTTTTTCAATAAAATGTTAAATAATTTATTAATTATTTTTATTAAATAAATTATGATAATTAAATATAAATTTAATTGTTTTTGTGTCGGTACGCGTTGTTCTTGTTTATAAAATTTTGCGAGGGTATTTCAGTCATTTTCTGCTTGTTTTCGGGTCTCGGGCAAAACTAAAAAGTTGTCCGGAATGCCGTTTTACATCAAATTGCTTTAGAGTCAGAGTCATGAAAACGTGATTTAGCGGGTCGTTTTTGATAAGTCAACTTAGGAATAACATATATCTTCTCGTTTTCAAGTCAAATAAGTAAAAATAATAATTTGCACATGAGAGATATGTAATAATAAATATGATTTATTATTTAAATATGTTCCAAAAAATTACCGGTTATGCGGTAATCGTTTTTATGTGACAATAAAAGATCAAAAGTCAAAAAGTCAAGTCGGACCCAAAAAGTCAAAGGGTAAAATAGTCATTTAAAATTTTGAAAATTGCCGGTTGTTACAGGTGTGTGCTGAGCTCGATGTGGGCGACAGTCGTGACCCTTTTAGTAAGAAGTTAATCTGGTCTTCGAGCTCGAGAAGTCTCCGGTCAGGTGTTTTTGGGACGCCATGAGGCGTAGCAATGGCCTTCATGGTCGTAGAGGGCGAGGTTCTCAATGACTTCCCAAGATTCGTCGGTGTTCTTATTGCGGAGTTTGCAGCCGGCGGCGAGGTCAATCTCGCACTTAAGATGAAAGGAGACATGATCATAAAAAATTTGGATTTGAAGCCAACGATCGATGCCATGATGAGGGACTTTTTGTAGCAAGTCTTTGAAACGAGTCCATGCTTCGGATAAATATTCTCCATGATGTTGTTGGAACATCAGGATATCATTGCGGAGTTTTGCGGTCCTTCCCGGTGGAAAGAATTGAGCAAGGAATCAGGTAGTAAGATCCTCTCATGTGGTGATGGATCCTGCTGAAAATCGTTCAAGCCAATTGCTAGCTTGATCGCGAAGAAAAAATTAAAATAAACACAAGCGCGTTCTTTCCCTATTGTCACCGTCAAGGTCAAGTGAGTCCACAAGTTTAAGAAAATCCTTGAGGTGTTGGTTTGGATCCTCGGACTGAAGTCCGTGGAATGAGCATCCGTTTTGCACCAACCGGATGGTGTCGGATCGAAGAGGTACCACATTGTTCCCTACGGGGAGCTCAATGGTATTCCTATAGCCTCGTGGCTAGGTTTGGAGTAGTCTCCTAGAGTACGGATGGGATTCTCGTCTCCTATGGTGGTTGACGAGAATGAGTTACGAAACAAATAACACGAAGAAAAGATAGACTACAAGAAAGCTAATTTGCGGAAATTAAATCTTACTTGAAAGGATTCAAGCAAGTAGAACTAAGCTAAACTATGATCAAAACCTAACTATTTCCCGGCAACGGCGCCAAAAACTTGATGCGGGGTCTCGTAAAGACTTTTACACGAAGTTTTACAACTCCCTATGCAGTGCACCTAATCGTTGTAGTGTAGTATAGGCAAGGCTCGGGGTTGTTATAGTTCACTTGGGGAATAGGATGGGAAGGCTTGATCACGGCCTAACATAATTCTAAGGGTTGAGGGAAGATTCTTTTTGTATTTTTATATTTTATGAAAGCAGTAAAATCATATATTGGATAGGTGGTTTGGTTTTAGCTATTAAACTAAATATAAACTAAACTAATGGTGATAACAATATAATAAAAGATTGTGTTCATTTAATCATGTATTACTCCCTAGAGTGCTTCTCCTAGTGTTGTTGCTTTGTCACACTTGTGATGATCTATGTAATTATTTCCCAAATCATAAACGAATTACACGAACCTACCGTCTACTTAGTATTCCGTTAAGGCAACGCGCAACTAAGGTAGTATGAAGACTATTGCAAGGCCCCTAAGGGTATACTAAGTGCATGTGAAATATATTAAGAGTGGATCAACCATATTAGGGGGCAAGGTAGTATAAAGACTGTTACCCGATGGTATCCTTTCTACACAATCATGTTTTCCTAGACATATCAACAGCAATTATGGACATGAAGCTGGTTTTCTAAGACCTAACACGCACATCCATCACAAGAAGCAACACTACTAAGATCTATATTCTTGGTTTCATATAATCATAAATAAACACAATAGGAGGTTTAGCCAAGCATGTTATAGATAAAGCAAGAACATAAATGAACCAAACAACACATAGACATATTGAATGATTAGATAAACCTTACTTGATTAGAACATGAATTGAAGGAAGTACAATAGGGTTTTTAGGCCCTAAACTCATCCCTAACAGCTGCTAAACGAACTAGGGTTCGTACCCTCTTTTTATTCTAAAGTTGCAAACTTAAAACCCTAAATTCGGGTTGGTATATATAGGAAAATTGCTGCAACCCTTCGCGTTTTAATCGTGACGCCGTCGTAAAAAATAATATTCTAGATAATGGGCTGGGTCGTGTTCTCTGACGTCGTCGTAGAATCTGTGACGCCGTCGTGGTCTTCGTTGTGATGGCGTCACGTTGAATCTGTGACGCCGTCTCCAGCCTCTGAGGGGAAATTCTTAAGAGATGTTGGTGTAGGTCCGTAGTCTTGTCCGTTTCTTCTCCAAATGAGCCCAAGTCACGTGTAAATCTTCCAAATGCCTTCCAAATGTGAAATACCTAAAAATGAACGATCAAGTACCTATTTTGGGCATAAATGCACGATTTAGGGGTTAAACGACCCCGAAAAAGTGTAAAAAATGACACCTCATTAGTGTTTTATAATCCATCTAAAATATTATATAGCACTAAACATAACTTGATAACCAAGTTTGGGCTTCCCTCCTTTTCCACCTTATGGTCGGTCATCTAGGGACAATATGGGCTTCCCATATTGTCTTTGGGTTTAATCCATTTAACTATGTCCAACATTAGTTAATTACTAGCCTTTGATTAATTAACACGTCTAACGAATTAAATAAGGACCGTTAGTCGTTTATAGGTTACTTAACTAATATAAATAACATATTTACTATGGATATATTAAATATATCATATTTGATAATACCTCGATGTATATTGATGCGTAAATTATTTTAAATAATATTTTATCAAGTTTTAAATTTATAAAACTCGTTTACTCATACACGCACTAACGAGCAGAGAACCCGGTCGTATATAGTGCTGTAGTTTGGTAAATCTGAGGTCGTCCAAGAGCTAAGGTTTAATAGTTCTAATTTGATTATTGTCACGTTTGAAAATGGTTTTTAGTTTGATTTTAAGAATATAAAGTGGGAAAAAAGTATTTTGTCCCCCCCATTTGGGCTATACATTAACCGACATGCAATAAAATAAATTCATATGATTCAATTTGAATCATTTACTTAGACTTGGTTCTTGAAAAATGGAATGGACTATACTAGTGGAATTGATTTGTCGACATTTTTGGTCCCCTTTGGTCCGCTTTTGTCTTGATATCTGTAACACACACACCCACTAGTAGGTAGTTGAGAAGTAAACATTGGGTTATATAATCATTAATCACACCATTTGTTCATTCGAAAACACATCACTACTCTTTCTTCTCTTTCTTTCCCTCTCTTTGCCGAACACCAAACACAAAAGATATTTACACAACCCACTGTTTTTAATCTTTATCATTCCACTCTAAGATATATTATTCGTGTTGATTTTTTGGGGTTATGTATCTCCGTTCTAATTTGTCAAAACAACGTTTTGGTTGGTTTTTTATATTTTTAATCCTAACTTCGTCTGTGTTCTTTGTAAAGTCATCTTTACTTTTCCATAAATAGAGTTTGGTAGTTTGGCATTCGTTATAATCGGATGTTGGTGTCCCGAACAAGGTTGACTGACAAAAGCGATCGAGTTGTGATCACAAGTCAATAGCTAGTTTTTTTATAAACTAGCAAGTCTCTAAAGAGAGATTTAATATTTTGTTTAATAAATGGAAGAAAATATAAACGTAGTATCTGTACTTTTGAGCCATTTAAAAGTTCATTGTGCGTCTACTGTTGATATATCATTACTTATGAGCTATTAATACGGACATTACTACATCGATTATTTATTATAAAGATATTTATCGAATGATTTGAGAGTTACCAAATCTTTGGCTAAGGTACAATTAAGTAGAATGTTGTGAGGATTTGTTGTAGTAGCGTAAGTAAAAATGTCGAAGAGGTTTAGTATTAAAACGGATTATTGTATGCGAAATTTTGTAGTGTTTGTACGAGTAAAATTATGATCGATTATACTTTATCGATACAATAACAGATAGTCTTCTTGTACTAAAACAAGGACTATTTTCACGTAGATGTCGGACAATGTTGATAAAAATAGAAGTTCGATATTTTTTAGAAAGGTCATGCCGAAAATTTCGGAAACTTTATAAAAAGTAGCGTACAAAAAATATACTTTTATAATCAAACATATGATAAAATGTTAGAAAAAAACGTAAGTGTCGAGTTTTAGGTCAACATTTTTAGTATATTGATTCAACGATGATGGTGTCGGACACTACAAAAGACGACATACACTAAAAGATGAATTCAACTAAAAAGGAATGAAATACACTAAAAGAAGAAATACACTAAGTAACGAAATACACTAAAAAAAGACGAAATAACACTAAGAGACATAAATAAACCTATAAGACAAACTAAACAAGTATAGACGAAATAACACAACAGACAAAATACACTAAAGGACAAAAATACACGAAAAGACTAAATACACTAAAGACGAAATTATTTTTGAAGATGTTTTAAAACGTCGCAGACATGTCAAAAACTTAAAAACATTCGAAAGTACTTAAAAGGGATAACGCCGTGACTACCGTGCTCGATGATCAGTACTGCGTTAAGCGTTCTTCGTTGTACATCATATCTTAAACGACTACTATAGATAGTGATGTCTCTAGAACGTGAGATTCATTTTCCACGTTGATTGAATTCCTTTTTGATCCACTACCAGTATAATGTGAGTTCTCATAGCCCCACTCTTTTACTCGTTTGACTAAATGTTTTATAACTTGGGGTGAGAAACAATGCTTCTTTTATAAAACTGGAGAAACTGTGACGCAATGACTAATTGCGTGAGACTTTTCCCTAGTTATTACGTGTTGCCTACGTAGCCCTCCCTGTTTAGAAACACGACAGACCTCACTTACATTGCGAACCGTCAATCTATGTACTGTATGAAAGTGTACGAGGAAGCGCGGATGTTTATAAATAGATCTATTTGGACTAATTAAACCCTATCCGGTGGAATACGCTCACAAACCCACGGATCCCGATAAAAACGATTAATGACCTATGACGAAAAACTTAAGAAGTAGTCTTGGTCTTTACACCTCTAGGGCTTGATTCACACTAGGCAATATACAATGCTATAGAACGTAATTATCTTCGGTGTCATGAGCTTAATGTAACGTAAATGACATTATTTTTAATGGAAGTTGTATCTGTTTATCAACTGTCGCATAGGTGTTGGTATCTTGTTTCCACTATAATAACAATTGAACTAAACCTAAAATTCACTCAACTTTATATTGACCGTTATAAGCATAGTTTATTCTCATGTCATAGCATGGAAGTATGGATTGATTGACCTTAATTGAAAGTCTATATTTCTTGTACCGGTATTATCAGAGATTTCTCAATGTCCTTTTAAAATACCGTTTTGATGAATTTATTTAAGCTGTCCGCATTTAAGACTTAAATCTTTTAAAATTTTAATGTATGTACACTTAATTATTTATTTAATTTAAAACTTTGCAAACGGTGTATTAATTTCAAACGAACCCTTAGAGTCTTCTTTATGCTTTGTACTATAGATGCACAATTAAGTCACGCCGTTCGGACACGTGTTTCGTCCAGGCCCCGTCCGGGTGTGTGACACGGTGGATGTGTGTGAATTGAGGAGTGGTAGCTTGTGTTTACCAACCGCTGCTTGCTAGCAGCCGGTGGCCTAAACCGCCGGACGCGCCAAAAAGTGGGGAAGGGAGATGGGGGCTAGGGTTATGACACAAAAATGAAAGAAACCCTAATTCATTTTCTATAAAAATAATAAAGTTACAAAACTAATAACAATTGTAAAAAAGATTGAGGGTACGATGATAAATATAACCCACAAGGACCAAAAAGTGTAACGTTTTGTAAAATAATGCCATCGGGACCCGTTAAGCGAGATAACGGATGATTTAAAACACGAAAGTGCGCCATTGTTATCCCAATTACATTTCTTTTCCTACGAAAACGAGTCTTCATTCAGCATATTAATTCATAGAATTTTTTATAAACCTCATTGAAATGTTTGTGATTTATTGTTGATAGCATCGGTAAGTTTTGTATCCCGTAAAGTGAAACTTTAGTTAAATGACTGCGTTTTCAACAAACGTTTTCCAATAAATTTAAATAATTTATTAATTAATTTATTAAATAGAACAGTGATAAATTAAAATATAATTTAATTGAATTTTGTGCGGTAACGCGTTGTTCTTGTTTCTACATATTTGCGAGGGTATTTTTAGTTCATTTTTCTGTATTTTTTTTTATAGGTCGTGCGGGCAAAATTAAAAAGTTGTCCGGAATGCCGTTTTACATCAAATTGCTTTAGAGTTAGAGTCATGAAAACGTGATTTAGCGGGTCCCGTTTTTGTAAAGTAAACTTAGAAATAAAATGTATATCTCTCATTTTCAAGTACAAATAAAGTAAAATTAATAATTTGCACATGAAGAAAAGTTAATAATAAATATGATTTATTATTTAAATATGTTCCTAAAAATTACTGGGTACGCGGTAATCGATTTATGAGACAATAAAAAGATCCAAACGTCAAAAGTCAAGTCGTACCCGAAAGTCAAGGGTAAAAATAGTCATTTAAAATTTTCGAAAATTGCCGCGGTTGTTACGGTGTAGCTGACCGAAGTGGTCGACGGTCGTGAACCCTTTTAGAAATAAGTTAATCTGGTCTCGATCTCGAGAAGTCTCTCGGTCAGTGAGTTATATGGGGAATGTAGAGGATCATTACGGGAGGGCAGCATGAGGCGTATCAATGGCCTTGACCGTTGTTGACGAAATGTCATGTTGGTTTCAATCCCAGCTTCATGGTCGAAGAGGTTGAGGTTCTCAATGACTTCTCAAGAGTTCTCCGGCTGTTCTTATTGCAGGAGATTGCCGCAGGGCGACAGCGGTCATCTCGCACTTAAATGAAAGTGAGACATGATCGTAAAAAAATTGGATTTGAAGCCAACGATCGATGCCAGATGAGGACTTTTTCTACAAGTCCTTGGACACGAGTCCATCCACGTATTCGAAAAAATAGTCTCCATGATGCTGTTGGAAACAATCAAATATCATTGCGGAGTATTTTTGCGGTCCTTTCCCGGTGGAAAGAATTGAGCCAGGAATTCATGTAGTCTAAGATCCTCTCATGAGTGAAGATTCTCATGGAAAGCGTCACACTCCAATTGCTAGCCTTCCAAATGTGAAATACCTGAAAAGAAACGATCAAGTACCTATTTTGGGCATAAATGTACGATTTAGGTGGTTAAACGACCTCGAAAAAGTGTAAAAATTGACACCTCATCAGTGTTAAACGACCGAAGTCCATAGAATGAGCATCCGTTTTGCACCAACCGGATAGTGTCGGATCGAAGAGGTACCACATTTTTCCCTACAGGGAGCTCAATGGTATTCCTATAGCCTTGTGGCTATGTTTGGAGTAGTCTCCTAGAGTACGGATGAGATTCTCGTTTCCCATGGTGGTTGACGATAATGAGTTACGAAACAAATAACACGAAGAAAAGATAGACTACAAGAAAGCTAATTTTTAGAAATTAAATCTTACTTGAAAGGATTTAAGCAAGTAGAACTAAGCTAAACTATGATCAAAACCTAACTATTCCTCGACAACGGCGCCAAAAACTTGATGTGGGGTCTCGTAAAGACTTCTACACGAAGTTTTACAACTCCCTAGGCAGTGCACCTAATCGTTGTAGTGTAGTATAGGCAAGGCTCGGGGTTGTTATCGTTCACTCGGGGAATAGGTTGGGAAGGCTTGATCACGGCCTAACAGAATTCTAAGGGTTGAGGGAAGATTCTTTTTGTATTTTTATATTTTATAAAGCAGTAAAATCATATATTGGATAGGTGGTTTGGTTTTAGCTATTAAACTAAATATAAACTAAACTAACGGTGATAACAATATAATAAAAAAATTGTGTTTATTTAATCATGTATTACTCCCTAGAGTGCTTCTCCTAGTGTTGTTGCTTTGTCACACTTGTGATGATCTATGTAATTATTTCCTAAATCATGAACGAATTACACGAACCCGTCGTCTACTTAGTATTCCGTTAAGGCAACGCGCAACTAAGGTAGTATGAAGACTATTACAAGGCCCCTAAGGGTATACTAAGTGCATGTGAAATATATTAAGAGTGGATCAACCATATTAGGGGGCAAGGTAGTATGAAGACTGTTACCCGATGATATCCTTTCTACACAATCATGTTTTCCTAGACATATCAACAGCAGTACAGACAAAAGCTGGTTTTCTAAGACCTAACATGTTTCTCGTTATCTGAAAATCCTGAGTTAGCAGAAAAGTATTCGATTTCCTCAGGGGAATAATAGAAAGGTGTGTATAAATGGAAATCCATCTTCAGTACAAATTGCCTTGCATTCTTTGAACTTTCCGTTGTTAGTTCGCCCTTCAACTTCATTTGCTATGGTTTTTAGCTTTGTCTCAAGACCTTGGATAATTTTGTCGTGAGCTTCTCGGCTGGCTTCTGTACTTTGGTAAAATTTCTTTAACCATTCATCTTGCGTTCATGTCTTTTAATGCTATCTTCTATGATTATTAGAATATTTCAGTAGGAGTAGGTCTCATTTCTCCTGATGAAGGTTGATCATATCCTCCTTTATTAAATCTGCCATCATTTTTGTTGTTATTTGGGAAGGGTCGACCAAACTCTCTGTATTTAACTTCTTCCATACTTTTTACTGCCTGGTTAAGGGGACAATCTTTATCAAGGTGAGCTCCTTCGCAGATTTGGCATCCTACTTTAATAGCGTGAACATTCTCTTTTTAGTTTCTTTAATGTATCGACCTAGGTTTTTCCTAGTTTGTTCACAATTAGTAGCGTTCCCTTCGAATAACTACTAACTTTCCTATATTTCTACTGGATGACCCATCGTGCCACTTTTGGGAGTGGTCGGCCATAGTCTGAATCGCCGTTAATACTTAAACATGTGTCATGCCAGGAATTGGCCCTTGTGAGTCAAGCAATTGGCGGTTCAAGGCCCCAAGACCGTTATAGAAGATGTTTACCTTATGATGGTTATTGATGTCATGGGTGGGGCATTTATATAGAAGGTCATTATACCGTTTCCAAGCTTGGTATAATGTTTTGTCTCCTTCCAACTTGAAGTTGCGGATTTCTTCAAGCTGCTTGGCAGTCTTTGATGGTGGACAGTACATTTGGATAATGGCTGTTTTAAGGAGATCCCAGGAATCGATGGTTCCTGGAGGAAGTTTGTCCACCCATCTCTTAGCGGATCTAGTTAGAGTAATGTTGAAGACGCACAACATGACAGCATCATGTGATACTCCGGGAATGTTGAATAAGCTGACAATATCTAAAACTCGCTCTACATGCTCATGGGCGTCGTCGTTCTTGTTTTCGGAAAAGGTGTCCTCCCTCAACTCCCGCATGAATTGACTTTTTATTTCAAAGTTCACATTGCCTCCTATTTCTGGTTTAACCACGCCGGTGCCTGGTTTCCTCGAGTCAATGCTAGATACTGCTCCATAGTGAGGTTATCGTTTCCCCCTCAGCCATTATAAATATCAAAATGCTTTAGTAATAAGAAATTAAAATAAAACTAAATGTTTACAAGCTCACCGGCAGCGGGGGAACGGGGCCCCGCTAAAAAATTAATGCTAAAAATTGTTTTAAAAAAATAAAAAATTATTTTTTTTTAATAAAAAAACAAACCAGTTTATTATTGTTTATTTTTTTATTCACCTTTTAAATCACAAAAACACAAAAAAAAAAACAAAAACCTAAATAATTCAAAACCCCCCCCTGCGCCGCCCTCAACCCCAACCCCCATGCCGCACCCCACCTGCAAAAATAAAACCGCCCACTCCCCCCCCCGCCCCACCCACACAACCCCAACCTCCCACCCCCCCCCCGGGTTACACGCACATAACGGGCAGAGAACCCCCCACCGGGTCGAAATAGTGCCGTCGTTTGGTAAATCCGACGGACGTCCCAAGAGCTAGGTTTAATAGGTTCTAATTTGTTATTGTCACGGTTTGACAAAAGGTTAATAAGTTTGATTTTTCAGAGCTACAGGAAAGTAAAAAAGCGAAAGTAAATAGAATAAAGAATTAGGGAGACAAGCGTGCAAACAACTACAGGAAAGTAAATGCAGAAAAGTAAATAGATAGAAGAATTCAGGGAGAAAAGCGTGCTAACCTAACCATTTCATTACTAGTGCTACGATTACAATTTCCTGCACCACGTTCAATTATAAGTTCCATTAGTGGTTCTAATATCGACATACCCCTGTCCTATACTTACTCTGCGATCCCACATTCCCCTACGATCACACGAGCAGGGCATCCAAGCTTGCAGTGGTTAAATCCCAACTACCCTTAAGACCAATCTATAATCTAAACCGATTATTAACCCTCTCTGAAAGAGTTCCCATGCTTTTTAAGTATTTAATGTGACAAAGATGGTAATCTGATTAATTCCTACACTAGGGATATATGTCAAGCTACCCTAGTACCCCACTAATCCTAAGTTCAACATGGTAAGTCTAATATCAGGATTAATAAGATCTAAGCCACCCTCTATACTACCAAAACATAGGGATCAATGAAAGGCTATAAGGATATCTAACAGAACCATAATTGAACAGGAAATCATAATCATAACAATAGTAAATACATGGTTAGGCCAGCACTAGGAGTGCTTAGCCGCTCATAGTAACAGCAATGCAAGAATTAATGAATAAAGACATGGATTGAATCATCATAATTCTTACAGAGAATGAAATGAACGATTAAATACAATAAGTATGCTAGTGGCTTCTCCCTTGGACCTTCAGATGAAATGCTTCGAACCTTAGGGGTTTGGTTCACCCCTTAGAACTGTGTGTGAAGTGGTGGTGGTGAGTGATGCTGAATGAGCCGGAGGAGGGCTCTATTTATAGGCTTCGAAAGGTTTACGGCGTAATCCTTATGGGATGTTACGCCGTAACCTTGCTACGTAAGCATCCAATCTTCTAGGCATAAAAGTATGTTACGGCGTAACCTTGTCGCCTATGTTACGCCGTAACGCTGAGTCAGATACATCATCTCTTGTAAATTTGAATGTTGCGGCGTAATCTTGGAGATACTTTACGCCGTAAAGGGTGTGATGACTCATTTCTTTGTTAGGTGTGATGACTCATTACCCTTGGAGAAAGTTTACGCTAGATCCTTCGGGGGTTGTTATTACGCCCGTGAAACATGCTTGGACCTCTTGCACTTTAGTGCAATTGACCAAGTCAAATCCCTTGTCTTCGTATTGCTAAAATGCACACAGATGGTCCCTAAAAACTAATAATAAAATAATTAAGTAACATTATTAGGGCATTTATAACATGTTTATAATCATTTTTCAAAGGATTTTTTAGTGATATTAAAATGTATTTACATAATTAATATTAATCTAAATAATCACCCACACTTGACTTCTACTAGCCCTCAAGTAGAACCGTTTAGAATAATTCATAAAAAGATTTCCCCAATTTGACTTGAAGAAATGAATTTATAGGTTACTTATGCTAGAAAACATCAAAGCCGAACATCTCACAAAAAAGGGATCAATAACACCCAACTCTCATTACTAATCTAAGTGTTCAATTTCGGGGTGATCACTCAATTGCAGAGACATAGTATGTATTCTATTATAAGCTTGGAAAGTACACAAGTCTCCACCAACTAGAATTAGGGTCTAAATAGTCTCCAAGGCAACATGGGTGACATTTGGTTTATTAGGTGATATAAAGGGTTATGATAGACATGGTATACACTTTTAATGGTTTTTAAGATAAAAACACGACACGAATAGTCTAAAGTAATCTAAGGCTGTCATAACTAGCTACAGTCCATCCAAGGTCTAAGAGTTTGGGTTCGAAAACTTGATCTTCAATAATGGGTTACTAGCTTCATTCTTCATACTTGTTGAGATGGCTTGGTGCAATAATAGGCTACTAGCTTCATTCTTTATTTTTGACTTAATTTGCACCATCTTTACATCTTTTAGCACATGGGTGGCTTTTTAGTTGCACCATCTTTTCTTCTTTTTAAACATGCAAATGCTACAGGAGTTTATATCTTTTTATTATTGCCCCTGCAACATTTGATATTATACGCACATCCCCCCACTTGAGATGAACAACGTCGAAAGTGATGACATAGGGGGTCTTTATAGATCATAACTGATTGGTCTTCCACGAATGCATAAAATTTTCGTTCCCATTCCCCCGAACCATGGACTTCAATAGCTAGAGATTTCAACACAAAGAAAATAAAGACTACAGGGTAGGCTAAGGCGAAATGGTGTAACGAAACATATAGGGTTTAAACAGGATTGGCTTGACAAGGTGATCTAGGGGTATCTTGCACTGGTAGTGAGCGCAACTAGGTTTTTACACGGGGAGGTCAACAAGTTAGTGTGACAAAGCGATAAACACACACGCATATAGGATTTTTGGGTGATTTCCTAAGATGTTGCCTTTTTAAACAATCTATTCCACTAACCAGTTAGGTCTTAATAAGATGTACAGGCCAAGTTCTAAAGTCTACAATACTACCGACACACTCATATTTTTTGATGGATTTTTGTATAATAGATGAAAACGGAATCATTAGGCTTAACCTTACCAAATT
>BQNB010082940.1:0-25292 GCA_026074375.1 Tanacetum coccineum
GGCGCCAAAACCTTATACCACCCTTTCCCACGGTTTTCCTCCCAAACCACCTCCCTAGTACACCCACCAGCTCACCCATACCGTTTCCCACCTTACCCTGCCCCTATAACCCCTTCCCACTTAGATTTCACACAAACCAAAGTCGACATCCATGGCTGAGATAAAGTCAAGACAAATAGAGGGTTAGGATTGCATCAAGAGTGTTGTACACTCACAAGTAGCACTTCCCAACACAAAGAGAAGCAAAAGAGCTGCTATAAAAGGAAGAGAGACCAAGCCGGCTAACCACACACCATTTTTTACCCTGTTTCAGTTTTAATGTTTTTAATTTAAGTCTTTTCTTTTGTATTGTTGTACTCAGTTCTACTTTAAAGTTTTTAAGTTGTAATTTGCTTTGTTTTTAATCAAAAAAGTTAAGAGTTTCTTTTTATTGCTACTGTCAAAATTTAAATAAGCTCGTTTGAGCTTATTGATTCTAATAAGCTCAATTTTAGTAAAAGGTTGTTGTTTAAGTTTTCATTTCATCAGTTTAACTCATTTACAATTTAAAATGATCACTTGAGGCATTTGTGTTCATTTTTGAAAGCTACAAGGAGTAATAAGCTTTTTAAAGCTTATTGAGCTTGAATGCTTAATTCTGTCTAAAAACTGTTTACATGTTCTAGAAATACAATTGCTTCTAAGTTTTTGTAGCTATGATTCAACAAGTTTTCATAATCTTCATTTCTGTCATCATTTAGTCTAATAGCTTAATAGAGTAACTAGCTTAATTCTACAAATAAGCTTTAGGTTTTAAAGTTCATTTAGCTTAATTAGGTGGATATTAGTGAGAGTAGCTAAAAAGTTTTAACAGTTTTAGTTTAAAAATAGATTTTAAGTACATATTAGTTTAGATAGAAAACTTAAGAGAGTGTTTGGTTTAAGCTGTTTTTGACCACTAAAGTCAACATTATCCTGTCTAAAAGTTTCACTTAGTTGTGTTTAGTCATAATATCAAGTTTTAAATAGATGATAGAAGTTAGTTTGTAGGATTACAAGGTTTAGGGCTTAAAAAGTAATAGTTAGCACCAGGGCATTTTGACAGTTTGAGAGGTTTTGTAGTTTAGAAGTTTATAGTATTCTAGGTATAAAATTTAGTTAGAGTAAACTAGAGGCATATAGCTAGATAGTTAAAGAATCCTTACATTAGTTTAAGCCTGCACTTCACTTTTTACCAAGTAGATCAGCAACAAACAGCACTTACTCAGTAAGTTCTGTTTGATGCTTATCATTTTTAAACCACTATTTAGCTCTTGTATTAAGTAGTTAGAATCTAGTTTTTAGCACATTAATAATACTCCATTAGCTTAATATAGTTCATCTTTTAAGATTCATTTTCAAGCTTTAGATTAGCTCTAGTGATCTTGCAAAAAGTAGTGTCAGCAACAGCTTGGATTTTCATCTTAATCTTCTTAAACTCTATTTCTAGTTGGTATTCTAAAAAGCTTTTTATCTAGGTTTGCTTAACAATCTTAGAATAGCTTAATTTCAAAATTTCAGCTTTATAGGTTTAGTATTAAACTTTTTAGCTTATTTGGAAAAGCTTATTTCAGTTTCAAGTCAAAACTAGCACTTTTTCAGTTCATTTTTCTTTCTAATCCTGTTAATACCTAGCTAATGTTTGTTTAGATACTACTAGTGCACATCTTAAGCTACAATAAGCTGCTTTTGATTTTCAGTTTCATTAAGTATTAAGCTCATAATAAGCTCAAATCCAAAAAGCTTGTCAAAAGCCTACTTTCTGTAACAGGAAACCATCAGCTTATTTTCTAGCTTATTCTTTGGATAAAAGTGATAAGTGTCTTTATTAAAGTTACTAGGAATAAGCTGTTTTACAACTTTGTAGGTTTAAGTTTTTTCTAATTCACAAAATTTAATAAGAAAAATAAGCCCAAGCGCAGGTGTCATGTTTGTATTTTTCTTAAAGATCAGGGGGCCCGTTTCTCTATAGTGTATAATTGCAGACAAATGTTACACCCCGCCTACCCTTGTTCATGCACCTTTACACAAGTTTGCACCCTGTTCGTTTCGAGAATAATATTAGGTTTATTATTTTTGTTTTTAGTTAATTCAAATTATGGGTTCTTAAGTTAATTAAGATTAGGGTTCAATTGAGTTATAAGAATTTAGGGCTTTTGTTCCATAATTTTTCTTGCATCTTTGTAGTTTTAAAAACTATTTTTCTATATTTGTCCAGTTAAATTTGTATTTTAGGAATTAAAATATGTTTTTAGTTTTTACTTTTTCTTAGAATATATCATAAAAAATAGAAAAATAGTTGAAAAATTAAAATTCTTTTTGCATTACTTTCATTTTAAATTCTAGTATTTTTGAATAATAACAGAAAAATGTTAGTGTTAATTTTTAGAAAAAGTTTATTCTTTGTTTTAATATTAACTAATCTTAGAAAATTCATATAAAAATCTAAAGAAATTATAAAAAAATATTTGTTCTTGTTTACAAAATTTTTTTTGCAATTTAGTATTCTCGGAAAAAATCTAAAATTTAGTATAGGCTTAATTTTTCTTAAATTTCAGTTTTAGACCCGTTTTTACCGGGTAAGTTTTACCGTTTCTTTTCGTTTTACATTCAAACGACCTCCGTTTTAGTTCTAGTTTTCTTTATTTTTCAAATTAAGTTAATTAGGATTTAATTTTGATTTTTAATTTAATTTAGCATTAATTTTCTTAATTTTTAGTATTTAGGGTTCCCGATACCTTATTCTGTTCCCCGTATTTAATTTAGATTTAATTTTAGGATTTCCATCAACCGATATTTTGTTTCCGTAGTTTAAATTAAGTTGTATTTGTTTGAAAAATGAAAAATCTTTTTGGTTTTTATGGTTTTAAATAATATATATACATATGATACACAGGATATCAGAATAGGTACCACCACTATTCTTCAGCTTCATCTGCCAACTGTTTCAGTGTCTCAAGCGTAAAACTTCGCATTCCCAGCTTGTTGATAAGAAATTCAATTCTTTCTCTTGCAAGGGATTTTGTGAAGATGTCCGCTAGTTGATACTCCGTATTGACAAAGTAAAGTTCAATCACCCCATTCTCAACATGCTCCTTGATAAAGTGAAATCTGATGTCTATATGCTTCGACCTGGAATGTTGAACATTGTTGCAGCTTAAGGCAATAGCACTTTTGTTATCACAGTACATTGGAATTTTATTGAATCCAAGGCCATAGTCGGTAAGCTGTGATCTCATCCAAAGAATTTGAGCACAACATCCCAACATAGCAATATATTCAGCTTCCGTACTGGATATCGCAGCGCTTTTCTGCCTTTTTGATGACTAGCTAACAAGTCTATCTCCCAGAAACTGCATACTACCAGATGTGCTACGGCGTGTATCTTGACAACCAGCATGATTCGCATATGCAAATGCTGTTAGTGCAATTGAAGAATCGTTCAGATACCATAGTCCCTGATTGACGGTTCCTTTTAGATACCGAAAGATCCTTTTGACCGCATGTAAGTGCTTTTCGGTAGGCCTAGCCCGATACCCAACACACATGCATATAGCAAATTGTAGGTCAGGTCTACTGGCTGTGAGATAAAGGAGGGTGCCAATCATGCCACGATAGTGTGACGGATCAACAGCTTTCCCTTCTTTATCCTCATCCAGTTTGGATTTCTCCACTATGGGAGTGTCCACTGGGTCACAAGAGTCAAAACTGTATTTCTTTAAAGATTCAATGGCATATTTTGACTGGTTAATAAAGATGCCTCTGGGATTTTGAAAATTGTGTAGTCCTAAGAAAAATAAGATTTTGCCCATCATTGACATCTTAAATTTTGAACACATGATTTTAGCAAATAGGTCACAAAGTTCAAGTGTAGATGCAGCAAAGATAATATCATCGACATATACTTGTACCAGAAGTAATTCCTTGCCTTCCTTACGGATGAACAGAGTAGGATCCACTGAGCCTTTGGAGAAGTCTTAGGATATCAGGAAGGAAGACAACATATCATACCACGCGCGTGGAGCTTGTTTCAACCAATAAAGAGCTTTTTTTAGCTTATACACGTGATTGGGGTTATCTTTATCCACAAATCCATCTGACTGGCTAACATGAACCTCTTCCCGCAGATTACCATTCAAAAATGCAGTCTGCACATCCATTTGGTAGACGACCATGTTCATATGAGCGGCAAACGCTAGAAAAAATCTTATAGCCTCTAATCTTGCAACCGGAGCAAAAGACTCTTCAAAATCAATGCCTTCTTCTTAACGGTAACCACGAGCCACTAACAGAGCTTTGTTCTTTAGAATACCTCCCATTTCATCTAGCTTTACTTTGTAGATCCACTTTAAAGTAATAACCATAACTTTATCTGGGCGAGGTACGAGCTCCCATACTCTATGTCGTTCGAACTCATTGAGCTCTTCTTGCATTGCTTTGATCCAACATGATTGAGTCAAAGCATCTTTATATGTCTTGGGTTCAACAGCAGTGAGGAAAGCATCGTAGTAACAGAAAAGAGCTTGCTCATGTAACTGCAGCCTTGTGGAAACTAGTCTATCAAGTTTACCGATTATATTCTCAAGTGGATGATCCTTAGTCCATTTACTATTGTGTTCAGAAACTTGGTGATTGGGAGGCACAATTGTATGAATGATATTCGATGATAAGGATTGATCAGAAGAAACTTCTGGAATTTGTATACCAAAGTATGGATCATTACCCATATGTGCAAATTCAATATCATGGTTATCTTCTTCAACATCGTTAGGAATGACGGGAGGCGGAGTTTCGGGTGTTGTTTGAGAATTACTTGGTGATGGTGCATCTTGATCAACTGTGGTTGATGAAGGTGTACTGGTTGAAACAGCGGGTTCTGGAGCTACTACTTCATCAATTAGAGCAATGACTTTAGGGGATGGAAAATCAACACTTGGTGGAGGATTGAATAATTCATCAAACAACGGTTGAAACAGTATATCCCAATCAGTTCTTGAAGGTGGTACAAACGGTGTTGAAGGAGGAGGGTTTGGCATGAGTCCTGAACTGATTGTTGCAGGAGTCATTTCATGAAGTGCGGGTCCTGAACTGCTGTGTTCAGAAGCCATCACAGTCAGCTCATCAAAGTCAACATGAATGGTTTCAATTATTCGTCTGGTACGTCTGTTGTAAATCCAGAATGCTTTCTTCGTGGGTGCATAGCCAATGAAAATACCTATATCGGCCTTCGGTTGTAACTTGCCCAAGTTCTCGCTATCATTCGTTGGGTAGCAGAGTGCACCAAACACATGAAGATACGATAGGTCGGGAGGTTTGTTGTGCAGAAGCTCGTATGGTGTTTTACCGTGTCGAAGGCGTATCATGGAACGATTTTGGGTATAACAGGCTGTAGCAACCGCTTCGGCCCATAGAAATAAAGGAGCTTTTGCATAAATTAACATAGTGCGGGCTGCTTCAATTAGCGTACGATTTCGTCTTTCAACAACACCGTTTTGCTGTGGAGAGCGGGCAACAGATGTTTCATGAGAGATGCCAACCTTCTCATAATATTCACGCAATGTCTGATTAACAAACTCAGTTCCATTATCTGTTCTGATGCGTCGGACGGTTTCCTTAAGTCGTACTTGGATCATCTTCAAAAAATTGATAATAAAAGCTGGAGCTTCATCTTTTGATCGCAAGCATTTTACCCATGTAAATCGAGAGTAATCGTCGACAATAACAAGGATGTACTTCTTTCCATTGACACTCGCGACACGCATTGGTCCACACAGATCCATGTGCAACAGATAGAGTTTTTCTTGATTGGTGTCCTCAGATTTGGGTTTGTGGGGTTTCTTCGTGCTCTTGCCTAAATGCGCCATGCATAACACAAATGTGATCATTTTTCAAACTGAGCTTAGGGAGGACCCTCGAACAAGACCATGTCTGGCATGATGATTAATTGCACGAAGTTGGCAAATAAGAGAGACGACGATACATAACCTAAGACTTCGGTTTTTGTAAGAGACCTTGGACAAGAGGCCAGATAGGAATGGACTCCATCATATCACCAAAAGAGAGTGTAATAAAGATTGTCCACGAGCGATCCGTTAAATAAATCAACACCCTTCTAGAATGCGGACTGTAGCAGGGTGTGTTGACGAAAAGCAACTTCTAGGTTGGAATCACAAAATTATCCCATAGAGAATAGATTATGCCTAAGTCCTTCAACGTAATAAACCCTTGAAAAATTGTAAGCATTCTATTGATAGTCTACCTGTAAACCCATAATGTTTGCGACATGATCATTTCTGAATTTGTCAGTACCCAAGAATTTGCTGACGAAGTTTGTGAGCTTGAGAACGATCTCGGTCATATGTGTGAGGCAGCGGAGTCCAAATTACCTAAAGGGACAATTTGAACGACCTCTGGCATCACGAGAGGAAGATGAAACATCCGAATTTATGGATCTTCCAAGATTTACTGGGTATCCTTTTTATTAGCAGTAAGATCTTGAAGAATCTTAGGGTTGCTACAGGCACAATTAGTTTTTAGATTTCCTAGGTTTCCTTGAGAGTAAACCAATGTTACAGTTGGTTTAGGTGTTACTCATTATCTAGAGCCAATTGGTTTACCTAAGGGGCAATTCAGTAGTTGTGGTAATCATAGTTAAAGGGCACGCGCATTTTTATATAGTGAAGGTCCGACAGTAGGTCTCTGATATATCCAATATGGTTAAACACCTTTTCCTGTTGGTTTCCAAACTTTTCTCTTTGAATTTTTTCTTAACAGATATCTAGTATTTATTGAGCTCATTCCACATTAGTTTGATAAAATCAGAACACACAAATCATGATTATCAGAAAGCATGCAGCCATTACACTTAACACATTTAAGTTTATAATTCGCATTAAGCTTGGAATGCTGCACATGAGCAGTTCCTTTAGGTGCAACAACACGGTCTTTATTTTTTAAACTTGATTTAACTTTCCAAGGGTGGGCTTCTACTTTATTCTTCAGAGTACTACTTGGTGTTTGCTGAATCTTATCTTTCTTTGTATTGCCTGAGGGCTGTGATCGCTAGCCATAGTAGATGTTTTACTTTGTAGAAGAAAAATTGGTTTGATTTCGGAAACTAAGTTTGAGTGAGAAGCGGATTTTATGATTGTGTTTCCTGAGTATGTGACAGGCTCTGTAAATCTAACTCTTTTGTCCTTGTTCTTTGGGGTCACAATCACTAATTGTTCTCCATAATTGTTGATACTAGGGTAGGTTTTACTGATTTTTGAAAGCAACTCTTGAATTAGCTTAGTATACTTATAGGCAGATTCTAAGGCTGGATCTAGAGGATAGTGTGCTTTAATATGATCAACTAAATCCCTAAGAACTACAGCTTCTTCCTGGGTATTCTTAATATAGGCAGAGTGAGCTGACCTTTTATTCAACAATTTATGGGGTTGATTGGTTCCTTATCTAACCTGATGCATATCTGGATCACTAGGGTGATTTGAAACATCATTATCAACTAGAGATTTTCCTTTAGGTTTCATTAATTCATCCTTAAGTGCTGTTGTTGCCAAAGCCTTTTCCTGAAGACTAGCATTTAAATCAGAAATTTCCACAAACTTTATATTGACTTGATTAATTAAATCATCGCATTGTTCTTTTGATCGAATACGTGCTGGTTTAATCGAGTATAAAGTTGCTTACAGGGTCTATTTTCAAATGTCATTCTCAGCAAATAAGCCTTGCACCCTATGATCCAATTCAATATTTATGGTTTCAATCTCTTCTAAGTCCTATTTGATCTTATCCTTATCCATATTTCCACTGAGAGATTTGATTCTCTCTTTTAACTTCTTAATTACCGTGTCTTTCTTTTGGGACTGAGCTTTCATTTCATTTAATTCAAACAATTGATCAAAACTTGGAACACTTTGATTTGAAACATAATTTTCCCTTTGAAAAATTTCCTGTTTAAGTTGAGTGTCAACTTCTAAAAAGATGCAATGTTTTTCAATTATGGTAAAACTTTTGAACAGTAAATTTGTTTTTCAACGAAATCTGTTTGAAGCTCAGTCTCAAGTTTGAGACACTTTTGACATTCATGCACATTCACAGAATCATTCTCCACGGAAGGATTAACAAGTAAGTTCACAATATCTTTGCTCATCACTTGTTCCAAGAGTCGTTCATTTTCGTTCAAAACTTGATTCATCTTAACTTCAAATGTTTTTGACTCAATACGATGTTGTTCCACAGCCTGTTCCATTTGATAGAAGACATTTTGGACTTCAGAAAGTTCATCAACCAAATGTTGGTTGAATGTACTAAATAAGTCCTTCAGAGCTTTTACAAATGGAATTATTTCATCCCTAAAACAAGCTTTTGTATGTTCGAAACCCCACGAACCCTCAGTGATAGCTGTGGGTGTGGTCCTTTCTTTGACTACCACATCAAAGTTAGCAAGATGGTGTTTAAGTTTCTTCAAACTCGTGTTAACCATGCTGACTTTAGGAAGTTCTTTTGGAACCTCAACATTGGTGGGTCTAATAGAAAGTGTGGGTTCTGAAGAATTCACAGAATTCTGAGACCAAAAGGCTTGTTCAGCAGATAATTCAGTTTGTGGAACAAATCGTGTTGGAAAATCTTTATAAAGTTGGTTAAGAGCAGCATAATCTATCGGTGTGGTATCAACTTGCTTTTCCTTTTCTAACATCATATTATCCTTATGTTTTAAAAGCATTTTGGAACGACTCTCTTCAGCAAGTGTTAAGGTCTCTTCTGAGTCAGGAATCACAATAGGATTAGTTTGAACAATAATATCACCAACATATAGCTTTGGTTTTGACTGCTAAGCTTTCTGCAGATAGAAGGGATTTTGAAAACCTAGAGCTTGTTTAGTGGTATTATCATAGAAAAACTAAGGTTTCGTCAACATGTGAACAGTTTGTGCAGATTGATCTCTTTTAAAAACAATATTATCTAGATGTTTGATCTGCTTTTCTAGAGCTATTTCTCTATCAATGTTCCTAGATTCTTCTTTCTTAAAATCATTTTTTAGAAGAGTAACCGTTTGTAATAAAGATTCCTTTTCTTTTAAATGTTCTGAAAGAGTTTGTTTAAGAAGATCAATCTCTACAGACTGTGCACATGTGTCTGAAACATTATTTTGACTATTTGAATCAATATTTTGTCCTTCTTTTAACACTTTAACTTGTTCCTTATATCTTTCAAGCTCAGCAGTTAAGGTATCATTGACACTCTTATTTTCCAGATTTATCTTGGTACAATTAGCAACTTGGGTTTTTAGTTGTTCAATCACAGATAATATTAAATCATCTTGTTGTACAGTGGATTTAGAATTCTGTACAGTTGCTTGTTGTGATTCAATCACGTACTGAGAATAAGGAACGATATTTCTATCACTAGTTATTTCAGTCTTTGAATAATTCACAACATTCGACTGTTAAGAAGACGGCATCACCTGCACAACTTGATTTACTACATTATTATTCATATTATCATGATTGTGTACCTCAGCAAGAGCATCTGAACCATAATGATATAAATTCGCCATGAGAGCAACTTTGGCAGAGTTGAGTTCGTCACAATCAGAGTTATATGCATCCAAATCATCAGCTTGATAAGCAGCATTGTGAGTAATGACTGTCTGTGTGACTTGACCTTCTGGAATTCCTGGATCTGCCAAAAATGCTAGTTCCTCCTCATTAAGAATTTGACCATGTGCTTGAGCTTCTACCAATAACACTTTCTCCTTGAACCACGAATCATCCTGTTTCCTCTTAGGTTTAGTACACTATTTTGACATATGACCTTCCCCTTTGTAATTGTAGCAGGTAATCGTCCTTTGTTTCCCAGAATTGCTTCCACTAGCTCTTAGAGTGTAAGTCCTTGAAGTACATGTAGAAAAAGAAGTTTGTCTCCTCTGAATTGGTTGCAAAGTTACTCTTCCATTATTGATGGTTGCCTGTTGCCTTGGGTTTGATGAATTTCTCAACTGGTTATTAGTAGTGGGCTAACGAGAAGTGACAACAGCAGTAAAAAATGACATCATGTGATTGATGGCATCAATGGGATCATCACCTTTCTGGAACACATGAACAATTAGACCTGTTTCTGGTTGGGAAAATTCAGATTGTTGGTTAACTAAAAGAGCATATTCCAATTGAGGGATGGATGATGATGGAGAATAAACGTTGTGATGAATTGATGATTGATACTCATTAGATGGATAAGTGATTGAAAGAGGTGTTGATGATTGATGAGTTGAGTATTGTTGAGACTGATATACTGTGGTGACTGAAATAATGAAACTTATGGTTGAAATTGAGTGTTTTGGAATAAGTTTTGATGATTTTGATAAGGAGACTGGGTCATCTGTTGGGTTGCAACTAAAGCAAGCGGATCAGAATTGCGTTCATACATTAAACGAACCTTATTTACATGATATTCATGTTGTCCCAAGTAAGCATGAAGCTGATCAACATTAGTTGTATGCAAATCCCAAACCAATTTGACATCTGTCACAAATTTGCTCCATTCAGGAGGAAGAGTATTCAAAAACTTAGTGTTTACTTGAAATTGTTCCAGTTTCATATTGTAGATATTCATATCATTCAGCAGCAGAGAAAATCTCAAGTAGAAATCACGCAGTGTTTCTCTCTTCTTATAAGCAAACTTATCGGATTCATCATAAAGCTTACACTCCCTTTCTTGTTTTATTAATGAAGTTCCTTGCATAAGAAGTTGAATTCTTTCCCAAAGTTCCTTGGCGACTTTATGATTACTAACCAATGCATAGACCTCAGGTGGTAGCCCTTAGAGAATGATGTTTGATGCCTTGATATCACAATCAGCTTGAATTGCTTCTATAGGAGATAACTCAGAATATCTCTTAGGTCTAGTCACTCCATTTTCCTCAATTGAAGGCCAAATGAGTGGACCATTTTCAACGAATTCAAGAATCATTCATCCATGTTGTCTATTTAGCATGTATAGTTCCATTATGCTTTTCCACAAATCATACATATTCTTTTTTAACATAGGTGGACGATTGTCGGCACCCGAAAGAATCGCTTTATCAGCAAGATTCGTCATTTGATTGTTACAAAGATTACTTGGTTGATCGGACAGTGGTAGAAAGAAATTGTGTTTGGTTGAGTGGTTGTTGAGTCTTGAAATAATTCTTGAAACTACACGGGATTTTACAATTCTTGAAAAAACCAAGAAAACAAGTTAATGTTTTACGGGATTTTACAAGTCAAAGAAATAACCGTATATTTTAGAAATTTAAGTTGATAGGTTTTGACTAGTTCAGTTTTCAAAGGAGGTTGACTAGTTCGGTTGTAATAAAAAAAGGTTAACTAGTTCGGTTGTCAAAGTACTGACAAGTTCGGTTCCACTAGTTCGGTTGTCAAACAAAAAGACTAGTTCGGTTCCAGTGGTTCGGTTATCTAGTTCGGTTGTCAAACAAAAAGACTAGTTCGGTTCCACTGGTTCGATTAACTAGTTCGGTTCCAACATAAACAAACTAGATCGGTTCAACTAGTTCAGTTAACTAGTTCGGTTCCAACACAAACAAACTAGATCGGTTATACTGGTTCGGTTTACTAGTTCGGTTCCAACACAGATTGACTAGTTTGGTTCTAACTCACAAAACTAGTTTGGTTCCAACTAAGACGAAACCCAAATTTTCAAAACTCAAAAAGATACATTTTTGATTGGTTTTTTGCAAAAAAATCTTTTACAACTAGTGTTACTAACCCTATAGGAACAAGAAAAATGAAAACTTTAAGGTTTTTTAAGCCGAAAAAATTTTAAATCAAGATTTTGCTCTTTGTAAAGGTTTTGAACACAAATCAAAAGACAAACACAAAACTAAACACGCCACTTCATGGCTCTTGATACCAATCGAAGAATACTAGTTATCTATGATAAACAATCAAGAACTAGAGAGAGTGAGTGGAAGGAAGGTTTTGTTTCTAGAGAGAGAAAGTAAGAAAACATGAAATGCATATATGAAAAGTGAAATATAAAAACCAACCAACCACCTCTCCAAGGCATGGAGAGGTGTATATATAGTCCTATGATGGCCGGCCATAGGCCTTAACGGGCTTTCCATGGGCCTTGGGCCAGACTAGCTTACTAGACTAATCATATAACAAACTACGGGCTAAGACTATTACAACTTGGAAGTGACCGATACTTTTCTTGTTTCCAACACCTTCAAAGAGAACCTTGATGACAAGAATTCCTTTGTCATGTCAACATGAACTTGGTCAATGCCAAAGATCAACATGCCATCAACATATAGACAAATGATGACTCCTTTACCAGATTCATCAAATTTTCTATATACACATTTGCCAGCTTGTTTAAGTAAATAACCATTAGAAAAAAACACTTCATCAAACTTTTGATGCAATTGCTTATGTGTCTGCTTCAGTCCATATAGAGACTTAATCAATTCACACACCTTATTTTCATTGCCAGGCATGATGAAGCCCTGAGGTTGGTTCATATAGACCTTCTCATTCAAGAAAGTTGTCTTCACATCCATCTGATGAATAATCAGATTGTGAATTGATGCCATAGCAATCAGCAGTCTTATGGTACTGATATGTGCCACTGGAGCATAAGTATCAAAGTAGTCTATCCCTGACTTTTATTTAAAGACTTAAATGACCAGCCTTGCCTTGAACTTTTTAATAGTTCCATCTACCTTCAGTTTTCTTTTGAAGATACATTTGCAACCAAGAGGTTTACAACCTGGAGGTAGATCAGTTAACACCCAAGTGTTGTTGCGCATGATGGAGTCTATCTCATCATTAATTGCTTCTTTCCAGAAAGCAACATCTTTGGATTTTATTGCTTCATCAAATGTTTTTGGGTCATCCTCAACATTAAAGCAATATGAGTATTGGTCAGAGACCTCATCCCTTGTTCCTTCAATTAAGTATAATTAAAATCCAGGTCCAAAGACCTTGGAGTCTTATTCCTTTTGTTTTTTCTAAGCTCAGGTTCAGGTTGATGAACAACCTCATTAGTGACCTCTTCAGGGACCACTAAACTACCAATGTCTTTAGTTCCTTTAGGAATACTGAGACTTGGTCTAGGGATTGAAGATAATCTATTCTCATCAAAGATAGAATCCCTTGATTCAGTTATAGAGTTAATTGAAACTGATTCATTAGGTCTAATAACAAAGAACCTAAAAGCCTTGGAATGCTTAACATATCTAACAAAGATGCATTCAATGCCTCTTTTACCTAAAGTTTTCTACTTTGGATCAGGGAGTCTTATAACTGCCCTACAAACCCAAACCTTGAGGTATTTTAGGTTTGGTTTTCTTTTAGTCCAAAGTTCATAAGGGGTAATCTTGTTCCTTTTTATTAGGAACCCTATTTAATAAATAGCAAGCTGTTAACATAGCTTCACCTCAGAACCCTTGACCCAGTCCTGAGTAGGGCAACATGGAATTAACCATTCCTTTTAGTACTCTATTTTCCCTTTTAGATATACCATTTTGTTGTGGAGTATAAGGGGCAGTCGTTTCATGGATAATACCAACAGACTAAAAATACAGAGTATCTATGTACTCACCTCTCTTATCAGTCATAAATCTTTTGATTAGAGACCCTTGTTGTAATTTAAATTCAGTTTTGAATACTTTAAATTTATCTAATGCTTCATCCTTAGTATGAAATAAATAAACATAACAAAACCTAGAAACATCATCAATAAATATCACAAAGTATTTCTTATTTCCTAATGAGGGAGTAGCATGCAAATCACATAGGTAACTATAGATCAGCTCTAAAACTTCAAGTTTATGTTTTACATTTTAATTGATTTCTTAGTTATTTTGGTCAGCATGCAAGTCTTACACTTTTTAGTGTTCATGTTAAAAGCAGGGATTAACCCGTCCTTAGACATATCTTTTACCCTCTTAAAGTGGACATGGCCCAGTCTAGCATGCTATAAGATTGAATCATTTAATTTAGAGGTTGACATAAAGGCTGATTTACCAATATCATTAATAATATAAAGCCTGAACATTTGATTACACAAATAGCATAAACACACCATGTTTAGACAAAACAGATTTATTAGATTTAGTTACTTGTTTATAACCACAATTATTCAAAATACCACTTGAAACTAAATTTTTCTTAAATTAGGAACATGCAAAACATTAAACAATGAAACAATCTTTCCAGAACTAAATCTAAGATCTACACAACCACGTCTAATGATTGTGGATCAACAACATTGTTTCCCTTTGGATTGTCACTATCCTGCGCCCTGAGGGACTCCTCAATGCGCAGATGACTGCCCAACTCAACAAGAGTTAACTCTTCCTTCAAATATTTCAAGGTGTGCTATAAATCTTTCCAAGAAGGAGGGAGTTTATCAATGATACAAGAGACTTGAATAGCCTCATCCATGTTCATTTTATGTTGTGTAAATCCTCCAAGTATACCAAGAAGTTCATTGTATTATTCTATAACTGGTCTTGAATCAGTCATTTTGTAATTTGTGAAATTACTAACAAGGAACTTCTTACTTGATGCATCCTTATCCATATATTTGGCCTTCAAGGAATCCCATAGTTCTTTGGAAGATTCAACATTTTGGTAAATATCAAACAAGGAATCAGATATACCATTGAGGATTAAAGCTCTGCAGACATAGTCATCATTGTCCCACTTTGCCCTCTTCCTGATTTGTTCCACGGTTGCATCATCACCACCATCTTCGGGATTAGGAGTCGTCAGCACATACACCACACTCATGCTGGAGAGCAAGAAGTGCATCTTCTTTTGCCATTTTCTAAAGTCTACCCCTTCAAACTTGTCAAGCTTGGCAAAGTTTAAAGCCATGTGTTTCATAGCAACAACAGCCATTGATTATCACAAAATAATCTTCTTTGATTGTTGGTTTTTGTGTGTCCTAGATCAGGGTAAAGACAATCAATAGCCTAGCTAATTACCAAAGATGGTTACCGGATATCACTTGAAGTCGTGTAATCACTTTCCAAAGAAGATTATTTGACCCTATGCCTGGGTATCACGAATACCTCCTTGGGATAAAACCAAGTGTTGTTCTTGTTTTAGGCACAAATCAAGAACACTATGTTTCTATGTGTTAAGGTTTTCTGTGTCTTTTTTCTATGCAATTGTGATCCCTATTTATAAGGGAAATACTCAAAACCTAGTCAATAGAATTAATGAGAGATTAATGGCCAATTAATCTTTTCTATAATTATCCTCTATAATTTAGGAATTTGTTGTTACATGACCAAATTAAATGTGGTCATTTAATGAAGTCAAATCTGCCACTTAAATAGGCAAAAGTTGTTACAAACATTTAATGTAGTCAAACCTGCCACTTCAATGTTTGTAACCACCCATTTAATCTAACCACTAAAAGTGTCAGGGAAAATCAGTGACTTAATGAGTGTATACTACGTACCTCCAAACCTATTTCCAAGTATGACTCGATTCCCACAATTGCACTAAATTTCCAGCACGAGACATATAATATAAATTAATTTGCAATGAAAACTTAATGATGTTTATATAAAATTGATATGCTTTTGAATATCATATATACTACTTTCATTAATTGTACTTACCCACAATATTCCATTGACTAATCCTTAGATTATACCTTATCTTAATTCAGATTGTATCACACATTCAAGGTGAGGGGTTAAGACAAGAGGTGGTTTGTATGTCTGCTGATACTGAAGATCTCGAGGTCTTTTCTGCTCGACAAAAGGCGGTTACTTCTGGACAAACCCATGTACAAGAGGTCTCTTCTACTGAACATCAAGTGCTTAAAGAAGTAGTTTCTTATGGTGAGACCCATGTACTCGCGACGGTTAGTACCTCTCTACCTGCAACTTTGGAGGAGGATAGGTTTGTCCTTTCGGATCTAAACGGTCCATTTGTAGATGAAACAAGCTGAATGTAAACATACATAATTTCTACCTAATTATAAAAAATACAATTTATTAAAAGTATAGATATAGAAGATCTTGTAAGTTTAGATGTGGTTTGTGAATATGAAATGGTAATGAAGCAGAAAAAGAAGAAGCTGTCTCGTTGATTTAGAATTGATTAGGGTATTGTATCATATGGGATAAAAAAGAGCAGTAAGGATATCACCGCAAAAAATAGCATAAATTAACTAACGCCTTTAAGAAGAAATCTATTTGAAACCTTCAAATAGATATTTTGTAGAATACCATAACGCATCATCATATTAATATAACATTTCATATAAAGACCCTATCAGATCAGTTCAATAATAGAGTAAATAAGAACATAATTACAAAGAATATGTGGCTTAAAATACTTTTATTAGATTCTTATAAACTATAACTTTTAGCAGTGTTCGACAGATGATTTTTTTTGTTTTAAAAGTAATTTTAATGCATCGGTCGATCTTTCCATGCAACCTCTCTGGCAAAATAAAATCTTGAAATAACAACGCATTCAACATTCACATAAGAAAACATTTAAAATATAAACATCAAACAACGGGACAACCAGTCAGTAACCACAACTAGTCATGGTTGAAACGAAACACATTGACAGACATAACAACTCCATACACCATAAATTTACCAAAATACTGGAGCAATGTCACCGATAAAATACAAAAGCTCAAAAACTTAACAACCAACAACTTGAGACATCACAGATTCACCTAAATTCTTCAACAATCTAACTGATACAATTAAAATATTCAAAAATTCGACAACCTAAAAAACTAGTTGCCAAGTTCCACTTTCCATAATGTTGGTGTAACATTGGATATGTCTCTCTTATGTTTTAACGATGAAAAATAAACGTTCGGGACACATAAAATCACAAATGATAGCCAAAACCAAGCTAAACAAAATCAGATTCTGGTGCGCTGCTGACGCGCTAGCAGCGCGCCAGGTTCTAATCAAACTCGGCTCGATTTTTAAAAGTTAGATTTTTTCTTACCGAACAAATGTGGAACTTTCATTACTGGTATGTATATGATAATTGAGTTATTAGGTAATCTCGCAATGAGATTTTGACTTAGAGAGATGCTAAAAACAAGCTCACCCGTTTAAAAAAACCACCAACTTAAAGTCTTTACTCAATGCTTCTAGCCAAGCCAAAACACTTTTCACAAACCTAGGACATTCATACTTTCAATGTACCATCAAACGAAAGCATTCATCTAACCATAATTCATGCGTACGTCTTCTCTAATCACGTAACGAGTTTACTCCTTTATTACTCAAACCAAGTCAAATGTCACTTTGCGTAAATACATTCTTTCCTTTTTTTTGGGTAAAGACATTATTTCCCTTTATTTAAGTGCTTTACTTGAAATGCAAATCACTTAGCTTTTTTTATCAAGGTGATAAGTGATTATGCTTATTGTTACTTAATCATGGATTATGTCACTAAGTTATTTGAGTTTGGGTTATTGGAAGTTTAATGAACATTTGTATACTTTTACTTCTCATCAAACAAATGTTTTACACACTCCCACATTAAACATTCTTGTCATCTACATTCTTACACAATCCTATTTATTCCCCCACATTTCATAAACATTATCCCAATCATTATAATGTCTCAATCTTCCTAGAAATTATACCACTTACAATTTTTAACACATTTTGTTTGAAAGTAGATAAACAACCCAAAATATGTTTTTATCAAATGAATATTTAAGTTGGTTGACCTTATAACATTTTAGGTGTTAGAATGAAGTTGGAAAGGTAAAAGCATGGAGTGCACTTGGGGATTTAGGAAGACGGGTAGTTATAAACCAAAACTAAAAAAAAGTTGGCGCGCAGCTAACACGCGAGCAACGCGTCAACCACTGGTCAAATATTAATCTTTGGTTTTGGTCTATAAATACCCTTATTGGCTGGTGTATTCCTCACCTCTTGTCATTCATTCTCTCTCTTATTTCTTTTTTTGGGTAAATGGTTTCTCCGATAAATTTATTACTCCAAAAACAATTCAGTACAATAGATGTGGGTGAATCTCACATCTCAGTCCGTTATGTAGGCAACGAAATTCCTTAAGAAAGGTATAATTATAACAAAACTACAAATGACTCAATACCAACAAGCAATCTATTTCTTCATTAGACCTCATACATTGATATCCAAATTATCGCATATAGATTGAATATTGTCAGGAATTCCTGACCTTCATACATATCATCATCATCATATGGGTCGTAATTATCATTTACATATGTTTCCTTCCATTGTTCTAGCAAGCTATTAGTACCATATCTAACCTCCAACGGTTTTGAAGCCAGACAACTTGCCATTTCATTATCAACCGATTCAATTTCATCCTCACTATCATGAACACCTGAATAATCAACATTTTTTAGAGGTTTACCATCATCATTCACAGGCATACATTCCCCCTCCAATAGCTGTTTTTCAAACATATTATTTTTTTCTACTAACGGGGTACACCTTTGCCCTTCCTTTTGCACACTAGATGTAGAAGCCTTATTACCCGTTTCAACTTCCTCACTAACTGAATTTTCAACATTTAAAGCCTCAAACGAGTTAATAAGGGAGAAAGTACCATTACCTGATGTCGAAACACTCTTCTTACCAACAGAAGGAGTCGTCTTTTGGTTCTCCCTTTCAATCGATTGTTTTGCTTTAGGGAGATACTGAGGTTTTAGTTTCGCCAAGACCGGTTTGAAGCTTTTGTTGCCTCCATTATTACCATCTAATTTCTTCTTTTTTACTTTAACAAACCTTCATCATCCGCCTCGGATGATCCACCCTTACCTATATCTATCTTATTCACCACTCGTTTAGGATCTTTTGGACAATCATCAAGTGAGTGACATTAAGCACATACTATAACGAGGAGGTTTCCACTCATATTCCACACAAATGGTTTCATTCGTATATCCAGTTCCTTCAAGATTTGGCACAACTATGATCAGATTATCACTAAAATCACCACAAGCATCAATTTCAATCAAAATTCTTGCATAGATGCTCCTCCCCCATGATTCCAAACACATGGAGTGCGTATATAAGTCTAGCATCATTAGGGTACCAATTTTCTTGGTGATCAAGCTTAAACCATCTGATGTATAAGCAACCAACATGACATCATGAAATTTTACCCATATTCGGACACGGGAAAAATCTTCTTTAAGAAGGCTCATGCCTGTTCTATCCTAAATTCACCACCAGAGGATGATGGCATATGTTCATGTAATGGAGGAAAAGAGGCATGATCCATTACAGAACCTAGCGAACCATTCCCCTGCTTACTATTCTTCTTTTTACCACCCCTTCCCAGATCCATGAAACCCGCTCTCATCATCAACACATGCGATCAAAAAAATAACACAAAGAACAGTAACGTCAATCTTTAATTTAACATAGAAAACCCAAAATAATAGCAACATCAATTGAGAATCACATAAACAAAACACAAGCATAAAAGTTAAAACCCTAAAATTAATTATGGTTTTAAGAAACAATATATAGCATCAATCAACCTCGTTAAAACACCATAGACATCATAATGATTATTAATTATAGCACTGTGATGAATCAATAACCAATCAACTAGAAAAAAAAGAACAAATCAAAACCCTAAAAAGTATTAGCCGGTTATAAAGATTGTTGATAAAACAACAATTATGTAACGATTATGCAAATATTAAAGGTCAATCGATTAGTAAGGGTTGTTAGGGTTTCGTTCTCCAAAGTCACCAGGGGGAGTTAACTTTTTTGACCTTACTTTGTGTAGTTTTAGTGCTTCTATCTTATTTCTTCTCTCTATCCCTCCAAGTCCAAGGCACTTTTTATGATCTAATGTCTTCTCTTATCATCTTCTTGAAAGAATACATCTCAATAAGAGAGCGACACAAGTACTTAATCCACACTTGTATGTTATGTCGAGGGTCTTCTTTTTTATACCCTTTATTTTAGAATAGAGTCTTTAAGCTAGGTTAGGACTTTATTCAAACCATATTTATCATTTATTCAATTTGGTTGTAATAAGCCTTGTACCTTTATGGTTAAGCATAGAGCGTGTGTTGATCTAGTGGGGTTTAATACTACAGGTGGAAGTTCTTAGTAGTCTTAGTGGAAATTCGAATCACGAGTTCTCGTGGGTGGTTTCCGTAGGCGAAATACCGTAAGGAGTAATTCTTTTTTGTGAGCACTGATCTTTGTGCATATCAATGGAGTGAAGTTTATGACAATTTGTAGTCCACCATAAGGATTACACTAGAGTAATAGTATAGGTGTCGCGTATGGTGATGATAATGACGTTGATGATAATCTTGTATGATGATATATATGATGGTGTATGATGATAATAGTAAAGAATACTGTATGGAGTAACTCTTCTTTGTTAGCGCCGATCTTTGTGCATATGATGGTGTACGATGATAATGTACAAATTACAACAATGTGTATAATTTATAAATGAGAAGACTAAATACAAGATCCTTGAAGCTTGAATGTAACATTTCGCATTTTTCAGGCCAATCATACAACTTATATTGTTCCAGTGTGTATTGTTAAACTTACACGCGTTTACTTTTGTTTAAAATCGCGTAGTTAAAACCCGTTAAGTATATGAATCAAGCCTTACATTCTTTATCTTTGTCCACAAATGATACTTACAATAAAATCAACTTAATAAATAAACCTAACTCAAAAACTTATAATCCCCCTAGCAGCTAACAAATTTTCGTATACACTTTCCTTTTCCAAGTCAGTAACTTTCAAAATTAAGGGTAAAGATATACAAAATTTATTTCCTTTATAACTCTTATAACCTATTGGATAAAGCCCATTTCCTTTTGTACAAATTTCTAAACCCACGTGATACTTAGATATATTCTCTTCCATACTTCTGCTCCCTACGCCTCCAAATAGTAAACACATTTAATTTACTTGTACATTGACCATATACAAGCCCCAAAAATCCTTGCCTTATAAGGATTTACACAATAACGTGATTCAAAAATAAGATACTATGCATGCAAAGTTTTCGAGTATATATGGCCTCTTGCAAACCCAGAAGAAACACAGCAGGTTCAAACCATCATATTCATATCCTCACTTTGGTTTCTTTGTGTTCCATACATCTTTGCTTTTGACTCACATAAAACCACAAGCGTCATTCCATAAAATTCGTCCATATCAAACCTTAAGTTCCAGAAAACCTTAACTAGTTTCTTGGGTTTTCTTTCATTGTTTCCGTGGTCGAGCACATCAAGATAGCAAGACATTAAACGGGTTCGTAATCACAAAGGGGGTGCAAGTAGTTGAATTAGGTTTAGTGTTCGGGTTGTATACGAGAGGGGTAAAGAAAAGAATTAGGGTTTTCGTTGGTTAAGCTTTTCCACTCAACCGAATATTGGCGAGTCTTCCATTCATAATTTGTGTCATTCGTTTATATGCAAATCATGTCATTTAGATTTATTGTGCTTGAGAAATTTACTCCCTTAAAACTATCATGTACACGACCCCATGGCATGATTACCAAGTTACAAATATAGAAACATACACTTTTGTATCTTTCTGTAACAGAAACAAAGGGATTAAATTTGTTAACTACTAATTTTGTAGAACTTTTGATCACATGTTGTTACTAAGCCGTGTGCTAGACCTCTTTGTAACAAAATATAGATACTTAATCAAAGTTAGCCGAATTATAAGTTTAAAAGCAAAACATTTTTTTGTAAACCTTTTGATGTATACGGGTTCATTGAGAAACCCGTATACAAACTTGACCAATATAATTTCTAAGCTTATCATTCGTTAACATAGTATATGAGTAGTGTTCATGAAAAATTTGAGCTTCTATCACTTTATAACGAAGCAGGAAATAGACTCACATATCTCTTATTTTATGTATATGAAAACTACCCTGTTGGGTCGACTTTAGGCCTTGTTCTGACCCACTTAGACTTAGACATAGAGTCAACAAATAGGGGCGTTTTATAGTCGACATGGTAGGCTTTATTTAGCAACTTGAATCATGGAAAATGATTAAGAAATGAACTCGCAAATAGGGACTAAAGTTAGTACTGCTGTCGTGTACTCAATAGTTAAAACTGTTGGTATTCGCGACCCCTTCCCTTTGCACTCATTTTTAACCCAACTATCGACCTATATCCACGAAACTTATAAAAGGCAAATTGTAGTACTCCTAGCCTAGTTTATGAATGTATTTTTGGTTTGTCATAAGGTTACATAACAAATCCGAAAACTGAGCTTAAATTTAGTACTGTTATCCCATATGTCAACAGTTAAAACTGTTAGCCCATAGGGTCGCGACACCCCCTCCCTTTGGTCACGTTTTTAACATATTAAATGATATTTTTAGACAAAACTTAAATAACGAAAGTTATAGACGACATGACCTAGTTTTCAAAACATCCTTTTGTTTGTAATTTCATTAAGTAACGAGTCCAGAATTTGATTGTAAAATTATGCATTTGTCCTCCGAATTTTATATATAAAACTAAAATTTAAATTCATTTGTTATAACTTCGACCATTTGTTTAACACGTTTAGAGACCCAAACCAAGTTTTGACTGAATTAACCAAAAAAGTACTCACGACCTAGTTTCTAAAAAGTCCGATATCGTAATCCATATGTTTAATGGTAAGAGATTATGACTCGATACATTTGGCCAATTTCCATGAATTGTCATATTTTAAACAAGTAATATTTCTCAAACTCAAGGACAATACTAAGGACTAGATTGCATGCATTGTAGTATATTACATGATTAATAATATGCGTATTATTATTTAGGTAGCGGATAGTGTTGCTTTGTTTTCGCGTGTACCATTTACTATTCTCGCATCATATTCATTGCTACCACATTCTATCTTACACTTTTAATAATTTATCAAATCTCGGGGATGAGATCATGTTTGTTTTACAAAATAGATGAAAGTACATTTTAAATTCAAATATTACGAGTTTGCCTAAGTAGCTATAACCTACTATGCCCATCACCATGAACTGTTAATTACTGGATTATAAGAGCGAATGTTATGAATAGATCTATTTGGGAATTAACATCCCCGTTCGGGCAAGTAGCACTTGCTAGTTTACCGATTGGCCAGAAACAACGAATGTATATCATTTCAGACTCATAGATGTTACGAGTTGAACATCTACATTGGGCACCATCATTTATATGTATTTGATATACATACATTGTTTAGATTTAGTGTCATGAGCTTAGTGCATATCGTAATACATTTTTGTGATATTGTATTCGTTGCTTTATTACAGGGAAATCTTGCCATCCGCTTTATAAAATTTATAAACCTATAAATTCACCAACATTATTGTTGACAGTTTAAACATGTTTTCTCAGGTCAATAAAGTGCAAGTCATGGGTACATTGGATGGTTGTCTTTTGAAGTCATATCGCTATAAAGATTTACATGCATTACATTTTGGGATATTGTTATGTTGTGAAATCTTTGCTCTTTAAGTTGAACAATTTAAGCGTATGGGCTTTTGTAACTAACAATTTATGAAATCTAATGTATCAGTTTTTAAACGACTCTTTTAGAGGTCGTTCTCATATCTTGTGCTATTGATCTATGAAGTAATGCCCTCGGAACATCATATTCCGCTACGTCCCATTTTGGGGGTGTTACAGATTGGTATCAGAGCCAAGGTTATAGAAAACCAAGTCAAATGTTTTTACTTGGTCTATAACCGTTTTTCAAACATTGTGTCATTCAAAAAAATTTCAAATGGACATATATGCAAACGGGTAGTGTTGCATCTAGTTTGCACCTAGTATACATGCGTACATGTCATGCATCATTTTAGCATTAGTTGATTATACTAAGTGCTTACATAGGTTATATACGTGTTAATTTTGCATTACGTATATTACTGTTGGTCTTATATAATATACTTATACGAGTTTATATTATGGTTACATATTAGCCATGTCATCAGACTACGCATCGTTTGCAGTTACCTATACATCCATATCCTCTGATTCGAATGGACTATCTTGGGGTTTTCCACTTGTGAATGCCGGCGAGCTTACGGAGATGGACCCCTACGAGGAGGTTGCCCAACAAGGGCAGACACCACCACAGTCACCTGCTTATGTACCTGACCCTATGGAGTTGGACGAGTATGTACCGGTATACGTTCCAGAGCCAGAGCACCCGAAGTACCATGTACCAACAGATGATGACATTCAAGTCGAGGACCAGCCTTATGCTGATGATGCTTCACCGACTGCTGAGTCACCTAGACACATTGTTGACTCAGAGTTGATGGAGGAGGATTCTATTGACTATCCAGATAAGCCTGAGGATTACGATGAGGATCCGAAGGAGGATCCCGAGGAGGACCATACTGACTATCCTGCTAATGGAGAGGATGGTGATGATGAGCCCTCCGATGATGACGATGATGATGATGATATTGATGATGAGAATGAGGAGCACCTAGCTCCGGCTGACTCTTCTGCACTACCTGTTGTTGACCCTGTTCCCTTAGCTGGGGATACAAAGGCATTTGAGAGTGATGAGTCTGCACCTACACCTAGATCACCTCAGACTAGGGTCCCTTTTTCTCAGACACGTCTCCGTAGGGCACGGAAGACTGTCAGACTTAAGCCACCTATGTCAGCATCCATGGAGGCACGCATTGCTGAGCATGCTACCGTACCTATACCACCCACCAGCCGTGCCTATGATCAGGCACCATTAGGTCATAGGGCAGCCATGATCCGTATGAGAGATGACATCCCCAAGGAGGACATGCCACCTCGGAGGAGATTTGTACTTACTGCTCCCCCACCTGGGTGTGATGTAGCAGAGAGTTCTGCTGGTGCTGCTGCTAGACCACCTAGAGGTCAGTATGATTTTGTTAATACTGTTGAGACAGGACATGGTTTGATTCGTAGTCCCGATCATGATGCCCAGACTATTGCTAGAGCTGCTGATAGAGTAGAGGATGTTGGTTATGTTAGAGCTTTACAGGCTTCCGAGCATAGGATGATGACTTCCATTGAGGAACTCAACTTGAGGGTCAGCTACCAGGCACAGGTTCGTAGGCAAGAGAGTGCAAATTTCTATACACAGCTTCTTGACGCTCGGAATGACCGTAGAGACATTAGACTCGAGATTGATGTAGTGAGAGGCCAAAGGACTGCTTACGAGACAGAGTTGCATGAGGTACTGACGACTTACCTTAGTTTCGAGG
>BQNB010082941.1:0-29178 GCA_026074375.1 Tanacetum coccineum
AGGAAGATAGTCGATCAAAAATGCTTTTAAATCAAAGTGATCTAAAAGTCTTAGAAAAGAAAGTTAACATTAAACCAATTAATTATGCTGAGTTAAATCGATTATCTGAAGATTTTGGTAAATGTTTTGTCCCACAACAAGAATTGTATGATGAACAGGCTTTTCGGTTACAAACTTCGCACCCTAATACTGACCAATCTGCTTCTTTGCTTGTCATAATTGAGGTTCCTTGGGAACTTCCTAAGGTAAGCCTGGTTAATATAAGCCTTAAAAAGCTTAAATACCATCTTGGCCAATTTGACAATGTGGTGAAAAAGCGAATTACGCCCGATGCTTTAACAGAAGGGGAATGGTGGTTTGAACACACTAAAGTTGTTTTTCTAAAAGAAATAATTCCATTTTTAAAGACCTAAAAAGACATATTTAATGTTTTTGATAAAGATCTTTTAAATGGGATAACGGAAGTACAAACAGTTTTTAACTAGATGGAAGCTGCTGTTCAACAATATCATATAGACAAACAATGCTTTGAAATTCAAAATAAACAATTTTTGATTGAAAACGATCGACTCTTAGATCAAATCATTTATCAAGATATTATGGATATTGTTTTGAATTCTTCGTTGGATATAAATACTTCTATGAATGTGAATTCTTCTGTTGCTATGAATGATTCTGTGAATTATGTGGAAATGTGCAACAAGTGTCTCGAACTTGAAGATGAGCTTATCAAACAACACAACATGGTTGAAAAATATGAGTATAATAGACTTTCTAAAAGCTTTTCTAAACTTAAACAACACTGCATTTCTCTTGAACTTGAAATGCAACTCAATAAAGAAATTTTTCAAAAGAATAACACAACTGTGAACCAAACTGAACCTTCATTTGATTAATTGTTTAAATTGAACAATTTGAAAGCTGAGCTTCTAGCAAAAGACACAACAATCGAGAAGTTAAAAGCAAACATTAAATGTTTGAATAAAACTTCCACTACAAACAATATGAAAAAGGACTTAGATGAGATTGAGACCATCAATATAGAACTGGAACATAGGGTGACAAAACATATTACTGAGAATGAGCATTTGAAACAGAATTATAAATAACTCTATGATTCAATTAAACCATCATATGTTCAGGCTAAAGAACATGCTGAATTGCTGGTCAATCAATTAAATCAAAAGTCTGTTGAAATTACTAATTTAAATGCTCAACTCTAGGAAAAAGTTTTTATCATAACAACATTAAAAATGATCTTAGGAAATTCAAAGGAAAAGACATAGTTGACAATGTTGCCCAAGTGTCAAATGGTACCACTATTGCTCCAGGAATGTATAAGCTTGATCGAGTAACTTTGGCTCTTAAGGATAAGAATAATAGGGAAACTCACATATACTATCTTAAGCACACTATGGAACAAGTTGTTATTCTTAAGGAGATAGTTGAACAAGCCTACTCACAAAACCCTTTAGATAGTGGATCTTACTCTGCCTGTAAGTATGTTAAGCTAATTCAAGAGTTGCTAGGATATGTTATAGATACTTGCCTTGATATTCACAAACCTAGTGAGAAATTAGTTTCTGTTACGCCTATCAACAAAAAGAAAATAGTTAGATTTGCTAAACCTGTCATATCATCACGTACATCTCAAAAATAGTTAGGCTCTTCCTAAACAAAGACAAAATAGACCACTAACAGTTCTGTGTCAACTTCTACAGGAGTAAGCCGGTCTACTAAATCTAGCAGGTCAAAGTCTACAGATAATACAAAGAATGATAGGATCTTGCAGATTTCAAGTAGTACCCAGAAGAAGAATAAAGTATAATAACACTCTAGGATAGTTAAGTCTAGTTTGAATAAATCAAATTGTGTTGTTGAACCATCTATAAATGCAAATGTGCAGTATTCCAAATTAAATACAAATTCTGAGCTAATGTGCGTTAAACGTAATAGTTCTATGTTTGATGCTAGACATGAATTTTGCTTTCTTGAATTTGTTTCTGATATGAATGCGAGTTCCAAATCTAAGTCTGTTAAGAAAGCTAAAAAGAAAGAAGAATGGAAACCTATAGGTGAAGTGTTTACTAAAATTGGATATAACTGGAGACCCACAGGAAGGACTTTCACTTTAGTTGGAAATGCATGCCCTTTAAAAAGGATTACCGCCACTAATAAAGTGCCTTTTAGGGAACCCATTCCTCTAGAAGTAGTTGCACAAGAATCTATAGTAACTAAGGTTTATACTAGGAGTACATAAGACTAATGGTTCTAATAGCAAACTCAAGATTGCAAAATCTATGATTTCTCACAAAATAGAACCCGGTACATCTCGGGGATCTAATACTTCAGTTGCTCCATCTTCTTCTTCTTCTTTCGATCTTAGTTTGTCCAAATTGTTTTGTGGTATTTGGACTCCGGATGCTCCAAACACATGACTGGAGATCGCTCTCAGCTCACCAATTTCATTCACAAGTTTCTCAGTACTGTCAAGTTCGGTAACGACCAAATTGCAAAGATTATGGGGTATGGCGACTATCAGATAGGGAATATCACAATTTCAACGGTTTATTATGTGGAAGGGTTAGGACACAATCTATTCTCCGTTGGTCAATTCCGCGACTCGGATCTTGAAGTGGCGTTCAGAAAACACACGTGCTTTGTTCGTAATCTGGAAGGTGATGATTTACTCTCAGGATCTCGAGAAACCAATCTTTATACATTGTCAATAGGGGGATATGATGGCGTCTTCTCCAATTTGTCTCTTGTCCAAAGCCTCAAAGACCAAATCCTGGTTATGGCACAGACGATTGTCACATTTGAACTTTGGTGCTATTAATCATTTGGCTAAAAATGGTCTCGTACGAGGTCTTCCTAAATTGAAATTTGAAAAAGATCATCTGTGTTCGGCATGTGCTATGGGCAAAAGCAAGAAACAATCACATAAACCTAAATCTGAAGACACCAATTAGGAAAACTATATCTTCTGCACATGGATCTTTGGGGCCTATGCGTGTTGCAAGTATAAATGGGAAAAAGTACATCCTCATCATTATGGATGATTACTCTCGGTTCACATGGGTAAAGTTTTTAGCATCAAAAGATGAAGCTCCTGGTTTCATAATCAAGTTTCTAAAGATGATACAAGTTAGATTAAATACGTCTGTCAGGAACATTCGTACAGACTCTGCGTAGTTATTATGAGAGTGTGGGTATCTCTCATGAAACATCTGTTGCACGATCTTTACAACAAAATGGTATCGTTGAAAGGCGAAATCGTACTCTTGTTGAAGCCGCTCGAACAATGTTAATCTACGCAAAAGCTCCTTTATTTCTATGGGCCGAGGCAGTCGCTACCGCATGTTACACCCAAAACCGATTTGTTATACAGTGCCGCCATGGAAAAACTCCTTATGAGCTCTTACATGATAGAAAACCCGATCTATCTTACCATCATGTCTTTGGTGCACTTTGCTATCCAAATAATGATAGTGAGGATTTGGGCAAACTTCAAGCTAAAGTTGATATAGGTATTTCATAAAGCTTATCATATCTACAACCGACGTACTTGAAAAATCATTGAAATCATCCGTGTCGATTTTGATGAGCTGACAGCAATGGCTTCTGAACAACTCGGTTCAGGACCTGGACTTCAATATATGACTCCTGCAACATCCAGGACTCGTTCCAAACCCTATTCCTCAACAACCTTGTATTCCACCACCAAGAGATGATTATAATCGTTAGTTCTAACCTATGTTTGATGAATACTTTAACCCTCCACCAATAGCTATATCTCCAGTTCCAGTTGCTGATGCACCAAGAGCTGTTGATTTAGCTTGTTAATACAAATAATGCCTAAAAACGTTATTTATATTTTTTGACCTCTCAATGTTTTGATAATAACAAAATGTAAAAACATTTACAATAAAAATAAACGTTTACAAATTATTAAATGTAAAATTTCATTTCTAAGATTAGTGATCACTTATGGTATGGACAAACAAAATAATTAAGCATGATTAGTGATCAAGAAAATATTTTTCTCTTAATCCTCACTTTTAATTCTACAAAAGTATTTTCTCAAAAATACATTTACAAAATATTCTCTAATTAAAATAAAAAGTTTTATTAAAAACTTAAAATTTGAAATTCAAATTTCCCCCCAAAACAGAAGCTTCTACACCAGATACAACCTTCCCCACAAAAAGACAAAAAAGGGAGCGGAGTCTAGGCGGCGGCCCCCTTATATATAAGGGGCCGTCGGGACCGCCCCCAAAGAGCTGTTGAGATTCTCTTCCTATAAATACTGCTCAATTCCCAGCATAAAATAATTCCTCTTTGCATGAAATTTTTTAGTCTTTTCTTTCTCTCTCTAAACCTTCTTTCTCTCACTAAAACTCTTGATCACTAACATACTTAGATCTTGTTTCAAGTGATCTAATCTCTTCTTCTCATCTCTTCCCTCTCATTCAAGTGCAAGAGAAGAACACTCGTATTCGTCAAGAAACGAAGTGTTAATTAGTGATCTATCCTCCTTTCTTCTAAGTACCAAAACTCTATTGTATTTATCTTGTGTATTTGTGTGATTCGGATATTGTGTAGATCCGATAGTGTAGATCTTGTGAGTGTGTATATCTTGTGAAGTGGTAGATTGGTTCTAGCTAAGATTAGGACTCGACATTTAGCTTAGTGTCGGAAAATAACGTAAGCGACGTGTAAACGGTTTTCTCCGCCTAAAGGGAGCTTGTTGACATAGTGAAATCTCGAGTAGGATACTCGGGGAGTGGAGTAGGGCGAAGAGGTGCTTCGTAGCCGAACCACTATAAAATCTCGGTGTCTTGGTTTGGTTGTTTCTTTCCTTATCTTTTTACATTATTATTATTGTTATTTAGTTTTCGTTTAGATAGTTATTGCTTGTTCATATTGTGATTTGATTGAACATATAACTCGGATCTATACATTTTTGAAAGTAAACTTTTAAACCGTAAAACAAACGTGTAAACTATTCAACCCCCCCCCCCCCTTGAACATATAAACCGGATCAAAGATTTTGTTGTAATGAAAACATTTTGAAACGTAAAACAAACGTGAAAAACTATTACAACCTCAATTCTAGATTTCCACAATTAGAACGTAGGAACAATGTCACACTCAAAATTTTTAAAAAATACAGTATTTTAAAGCCAAGTGATCGATCTAAAGAATCTGATAAATATCTAGAAGGGCAATCTATGCAAAGACCACCACTCTTTGAAAGCGATAGTTTATTTATTGGAAAAATAGATTCGAGACATATGTTAAATCAAAAGTATCTAGATCTTTTGGCAAGGTTCTTACCAATGGTGATTTCACAACCTATTGTACAAAATTCGGAAACCAAATTAGATGATGTATATACCCTCTTTAAAAAAAGACCGATGATCTACAAAAAGAGACTTGCAAAATATAAAGAACAAAAATGGTTTAATTTACATTGCATTGCCAAGAAAATAATATGAAAGAATTTCATGTCTTAATACTATAAAAATTGTGGCAACACGGCAAAGAAATTTGGAAAACTTTTTAATCACCCCCATCAAGGTAATATCCAAGTCAAAGACAATAAGATCTAAACCTTTTGGTTCTCAACAATATGAACAATTCGTCATTTCGAAGACTGATCTATAGAAAGAGCATTTGGCTAGATTAATACTATTAATACTAGACTTAAAGTTTTTGATGAAGGTTAATAATACGTAAGGAACTACGTAGGCAGGTTTCTTAGAGATCTACATCCTAAATGGAGAGCAAGGTCAAGGGGCGATTGAAGAGTTCGAAAAGACTGTAACGTTCACAATACTCTTAATGTAACTAATTGGGAACCTAAGGTTCACTTAAATGATCATCAAGAAAGAATTCAAAATCGTTCAAAGCAAAAGTATAAAAAAATCTACTGCTTTAAAGCTAAGAAAAGAATCAAGTGATGAAGAAATGTTCGACTTTCCGGTATTGAAGACGAAGAGTACGCCATGGAGTTAAGAGAGACTTCAAGAATGTGTTTCCTTTAAAATGAAGAGGTAGATTGTGAGACAAACCTCTTGAACGACAAAAAGGCGTGCCAAAGAAGTCCGTAGATTACAATACAGTAAAGGTGATAGAAAATGCTTTAAATTCGACGATCCGAATCAACTTATTGGGAAGAATTCTAAATACCATACCGAAAGATAAGAACCAAAGAGCTTTTCCACTCTCGTAAGTCTCATTGGAAGCGCTAGCTGTGAAGAATATGATGAGAATGTCAAAGTATGAAACGTTGTCTTATAGCTCATGCATCAATTGAGGTAATGTTCTGAAACCCCTCCTACTTTGGGTGGGGGGGGGGGGTGGGGGGAGAGAGTGGTAAACTCATCAATTGATGATATAGTTTTTTAGACAACGAATATGAGAAGTTTATGCAAAATGATACAAAGATAATCACAAAAAACAAAAAGTTAAAAGCTAACTAGAAATAGTCTAGAAACTGAGCTTAGAGAATTAAAAAGATACAATTGTAACACACACAAAAAAACACAGGGAGTTGTTCTTGATTGGCAAAGTTGTCATGAACTTCAAATTGAGAATGAAAAACTCAAAGATGAATCTACTAATTAAACAAATTTATGAAAGAGTACAACATTCTTAAAAATGAATTTCAAGGTAATCAAAAACCCCCCCAGTGATAAATTAGGTTTAGGGTTTAATTCATTTGAAGCATCATCTGGTAGAACTAAGGAAATAAAATTTGTAACAGCTCAGAAAAAGGCGTATTCTGATGGAGGTCCCATAAATATGGGCGGCCCCCTAAATGATCAGGCGGCCCCCAAAATAATTATGGGACCACCACCAGCAACGCTTGGATCTGAGAAAACTGTGTCTTTTCAAAAATCCAAAACACGTAATTGTAAACAAAGCCAAAGTTCCCGTTAGAGATAATGAAATTAAACAATTTATAAGCCATTGCCAAAACAGACTGGATTTGGATTTTTCGAAACCAAACTTTAGTTCAAAAACACACACCACCGTAGAAAAGTAATAAATAATTTTATGTCCTCGTTTTAAAAACAAGCGCGCAAAAACCAAGAAGTACATGGTTGGTCGACAAAACCAACCCATGGCTTTCCCGGTAACTGGATTAAACTTTTCCACGTCAAGTTTAACATGCCATTGGAAATGTGTCTGCCATTCTCACAGTCCCAGACCACTTGCATCAAATCAAGGTGAATTAGGCACTAACAACTTTGGATCCAAGAATAATTGGGGACCAAATGTTTAATAAGTTATTATTGTCTTATAAAATGAGACATGCTCTTGAATCGACTGGAGCCTGACGAACGACTTAAGGATAGCGGATGCACCAAACATATGACAGCAACCGAAAGCTATTCATCCACTTACAAGCATACAATCGAGTAACAACTCTTTGTATGGGTAGTAATCTTCGCGGTAAACAATATTGGCAAAGGTATGATTTTTCTAATGACTTTCCTCAAAATAGAACAAAGCAGAACAGTTGTAAACTTAGGATATAATTTTACTAAGGTATAGTACAAATATGTGTACAATAGTGTAGAGTAACATTCTCTGAACTATGAAAGTGAGAACGTATGACGGAAAATGTCATAGGTAGAGGTATTTAGGAAGAAAGCTTAAATGTGATGAAATAAGGAAATAAAAAAAAAAATATAAAAACAAAAAAAAAAAAAAATCAAAAAATAAGAAGTAAATAATAAATAAAAATAAAAAAAAAAAACAAGCAAACTCACGAGGCGCACTGAAGTAACGGTTTTTATACTACAACACAAATGCTTCATCAAAGGCACAAATTAGACAAAACAACGATTGATGAAAATTCAACCTTGTAACATAGGAGATAATGGTCGCAAATAGTGCCGTCACATTCCAAAGTAGGCCTATAAGGAATTAAGTTAGAAACCAACCTAAGACTTAAGTATGACTCTAAGCATTTTTTGGGATGCTAGTAAAAGGGAAGAAAAAAATTAATTTTACGTTTTATCGGTTCATTGTTAGTGACAAGTCACTGTATATCCCAACTTGATCTTGCAAACCTTGAAAAAGTTTAGTTGTATTTGAATAGATTCAAGACAGCTATGCTTTAGAAACTTTATGTATATAAGAGAAGCAGAAACAAAAAACAATAACTTTAAGAATTAAAGAATAGAATATAACAGTAAACTGTGATTCATAGAATAAAAAAAGAATATAACCAAACCAAAAGACTCCAATATTATTCGATCAATAATACGAGAATCTTCCTAGTACTAAGGGTTTGAAACTCAAGAAGCTTTTAAAATCGACTTGACCACTATAAAAACTTGTATATCCACTAAATATATATGTGGGTTGATATTGCAATAGTTTTAATGATGGTGTTAGTGATGGTGGTGGAGGGTTTTCCCTAACGCCTTCTTTTATAGACTAAGGGAGTCCTAATTATGTCTTACAACATAAACTAAAGATAAACACTAACTTATGAATATCTGATACAATCTATTCTATAATTATCTTCTAATCTTCATCTCCAAGTAATCCTTATCTTCTGACAATCCTTATCTTCTTTTAGCAGTATTAATCTTCTCTGGCAGTATTAAGTTAAGTACTGACAATTACTTAACTTTTCATTATGGCAGTAAAAAAGTAGTCAGGGGTTGGTTTGTGGGGGTGTTCTAACACCGGTTAGTAATGGTTAGTTTTATATCTTTGAGCAGTATTAAGTTCTTGAACTAATCTTGTGAAGATTTATTCCTAACAATCCTCCTCTAAACTTGTGATTTGACCTTTAAATCTCAAGATTACCATTCATCTGAATCAAATCTTCAATCTGCACTGCGAGGCTGCTTCCAATCACATTTCTATTCCAACTGTTGTCAAATTTGGAGTGACTTGACAAACCTTATGAGCTCATAACCCATAAACAATTGATGATCAACTTCTAGCATTCTACACAACATATTTGACAAAATAACTTAAGACAGAGGATATTTCTTTTCAACCATACATGATTCACTAACTATTATCCATTAAGAAGCACACGAACCCACAAAAATAATGTCACATTCCAGTTTAATCATATCAAGTCAGTTTATTTCTCCATATTTCATCTTCTTCCATCATGTTCAATCAATGTCATCCAGATCCCCCAAATCAGTAATTCATAACCTTCTTGGTACTATTTGCTGTTGTGTTGTTGGAGTCTGAAATCTTTCCTTGACCAATCTGTACAATTCCATCACATCTTGCCTATCAAAATCATAAAGCATTGCACTAAATATCTTGTAATGTTTAACACTTCCATATGCTCTTTTGATTTGATAATAGTATTTATCATTTGCTAGAATCTGTTTCTCTCTTCTCTTCTCTCCTCCGCGTCTGATGAGTCAGTCTTCTCCACATCAACTATGGTATACTTTGGTGCTAATGATTCAACCATCAAGACTTTCTTCTTCTGGAAACAATGTTCAAGAAAACTTGAAGTTCATCTTTTTGGAGTTCTTCATAGTATCATCTTCTAACTTCCTATATCTTAGCAACTTTAGTACGCACTTAGAAAATTATTGATTTTCCACTTACTTTCACTAAGATTTCTCTTGCTCTTTGTCCTAGCAAGTTGGATTTCTGTTCTTCTCCTTCCAGCCTCTGTATTGTATTTTGGGTGGTCTTGTGTTATCCAGCTGTCCTAGAACTTTCTTTCACAACTTGTTCAGGTATAACATCATCTTGCTGAACTATCTCTTCTTCAACTGGTTTTGAAGATAATTATTGAAGATCAAATCCTGATCTCTTCATAACTTCTTTCTCAATCTCAGAACCTATAGGTATAAAAGCCTGATTTTTATCCCATACTCTTTCAAATATAGGCCTAATGTCTTCATAGCTCATTCCCTTGAAATGGCTCATCTTGTATCCACCTTGATTCTTCAGATACAGACACATGTTATTCCTTACTTCAGCCATAGAGAAAGGTCTATTTTGAAGTGTATGATATCTTAGAACAACAGGATCACTCCAATCAATATCATGAGCTTCATCAACTTTAGTTTCAACTTCTTCTCTTTCATCCAACTGCTTTTGCAATTCCAAGGCTGTTTCAAAGTCAATCCTTTCTTGTTCTTTTTCTGCCTTAAATCTAGCTTCCTGTTCAGCATTGAATCTAGCTTGTTCCTCCTCAAATACCTTCTTAGCTAATTCCTCATCAACACTCATTTGTACTTAAACCCTCTTCTTGATTTTCTTTGGAGGCTCAAACTCATGCATAATTGCTTTGCCTTTGTATTTTGCCTTTACACCAGCAGTACTATAAAATTCACTCGCAGTACTAATATCAGCAGTACTAACTAGTCTACTGGCAGTACTAACTCCACCACTGCCAGTACTAACTTCTCTTCTTCTTTTGATGTAAGTTTGAACATTTTCAACACTTATCCTTCTTCTAGCTGCATCTGTAAGAACTGTAGCTGCATTAAAAACACCTAACTGCTCTTCAGGTTGATCACTAATCTGAGTTTCATCAAACCTCCCCTGATCTTCAGCATGTGGAGGAACTAAAGAAATTCTAGCATCTAAGTCTAGTTCTTCAATCAAACTCCTCCCCTGATTGGAAGGATCCTCCTCAACTTTCTCATCATCAGAGATTACAACTTTGGCTCTCCACCTAGCTTGGCTTGTCTTGATTGTCTGCTCTAACTTCTTCACCCTTTTAATTAGTTTTGTAAGAGCAGCATTGTAAGTCTGTTTTGTTTGCTTTAATTTAGACTCCAAGCTTTCAACCTTCTTGGATAGTGAGATACAGAGATCCATCAATTCATTTAGTGATAAACTACCCTCATCATGTCCAAGTGAGTGAACACTTTGGAGAGGTGATTCATGGGGCATTGGAGCAGCCTCCTCAGTAACAGGTGTGGGTTGGATAAATGGTGGTGTAGATGGTGGTTGTGAGGTTGATGAATGTGTTTGAGGTGATAAGGATGGTGAAGATGTTATTCTGGAAGGAGTCGACTCAGGTGTAGTGAGCATGGTTGGAAATAGTGGAATGTCCACCCCAGAATATCCCTTGGAAGCCCGTTTCATATTACTGAACAGTTTTTGTGTAAGGGTAGGTGCAGAAAAGGTTCTCTAATGAGGTTAAAGCATTCTCTTGCGTTTGTTCAAAAAGATTTGAATGAATCTGGGATACATCAAAAACTTTGACCTACTATCTATGTTCTTTACCATGGCCATAAAAATTAAGTTGGAAAAGTTAAAGATACAGTTAGTTTCCAGGAAAATGATAGCAGTAGCTATATTACTACTAAACTGCTCCCAAGTAGTCTTCTTAGGACTTAAACAGTGGAGAATAGTATGAATGAAGAACTTCCACTGAGGGGAAAATGTCCCTTTTGAAAAGTTAGGCTATCAGAAGTGATTACATACCTCATGAGAGCCAGTTGCTCAAATATTTCTGCAGTAGGTAGAGTTTTAAGACCTTCAGAATCCTCAAGCTTGAGATATCTTCTAATGGAGGCCTTAGAAACAAATACCTTGACCTTCCTATCTATGGTAGTAGTGATTCCCTTATCTCCATCCTCATTTGTGCTCAAAGCAGCAGTTTATCGAAATTGTTCAATAGGAGAAGCATAAAGGGTTGGGCATTTAGTGAGGACATTCTTGATGTGACTTGCAGTGAGAAAATCAATGATTTGATGAAACCCCTTACTCCCTTCTGACTTCTCTAAGTATGCAACCATGTTGTGCTTGTCACAAAATTCCAAACTCGCCATTTGATGAATAGAAAGTGAATTAATGTTCTGGGATATGTTCGTGGGAGAGAGTATGAGTGTTTGGTAGAGGTAATTGAGATAAGAGAGAGTTTTTAAGGTTTTAATATTTCACCGACTGAATAAGATTTGTACTTATCTTGAAGAAATCTTATGTTTATATAGAAAGATCATGAATTCTCCAATTAGTCAAACCTATAGACGAAGTAGTTGGCGGAAATTTCACAACGGCTATATTTAGAGAAGGAAAATCTGTTATGGCTTAAACAGTACTAACGGTCACTCGGCAGTACTAATATTAGCCTAGCAGTACTAACTCTAAGCCCAGCAGTACTAAAATATGACTATCAGTACTAAGTAATGCCCAACAGTACTAAGTAATGCCCAGCAGTACTAACATTGAGATACCAGTATTAACCTCAATTTCGTCCAAAGAGCATTTCCATCACCAAATATTGACTCTCACAATCTCTCTTTCTGTTTTTATGCTCACACAATATCTCTCAATTCTTTTTGCTCACCAATTCACTCTTTCTGTTTTTATCACACAACTCTCTTTCTGTTTTTCAGCTCACTTAATCTCTCTATTCTTTTTCTCACCAATTCAGACAATTTTGTATAATTTTCCATCAATTCCAATAGTTTTAGACTGTCCTCCCCACTTCCAAGTGTGTAACCTCTTGAGAGAGGTGGATCATTGGACTATTTAGATGTAGTCTCAAACCTAGTTTGAGCATCTACACCCCCAATATGGTATCTTGGCACCTGGGACCACTACCTGAACCAGTTCCCTAAGGATTTGGCTCATTAAGTGTTGCCATGGATTGGGTCCTATTGATGTTACTATAACACCCCATGTTTTCAGGTCATATTACGATCCTAATTATTTCATTTTCCCTTTATTTATTGGGTTTTTTGTGTTTACTTCCATTTAAACCGCTTTAGTTAAATCACGTAGGCATAAAAATTTAACGTTTAGCTAGAGACGTAACCTAAACTCATTGAGACTTTACACGACCCCTTCATATTCGTTATTTAATTTATTTTCACGACAAGAAAAGTTCTTGGTTACGTTCATTTAATTGTATCAAAGTAAAAACCTATTAAAAACAAATTACACCAAAGTTTTAAATGCTATGAATTAGGAAGCTAGATAAAACTAAAAAAAATAAAAAAATAAAAACCCATATATTCCTACAAATTAGCAGGAGGGTCAACATTCCCATCTCCTACAAACACAACTACACAGGTTTCAAATAAGGGAGATATACACAAGATTTCATGAATTCCTTTTTATCTCCTTAAACCACCGGGTAAAAGCCCATCTCTTTTCATCTTTATAAAGCTCAAACCCACGTGAAACATATCTGCTCTCCCTTTTTCCTTGTTCTGCTCTCCAATGTCTTCAAACTCTTCATCCCACAAATAGTATCCAGCTTTCAAACACTATACAAGATGCTTACCTAAATTACATTAACATAAGCATGTGAGAGCCATTTTGACTAGTAAAACTACCTTAAGTATATGTATAAATGAGATGGCTTCTCACCCTTGTAATCACTATAAAACCATACATCCTCACTCTACAAGTTGTAAACCTAACTCACCTTTGTTTCTAATAAACCCAAGCATCATTAACCCACACCTTATATAAGTATCAGGCGTCATATACATTATCCTAAAAACCTTAAAAACCCCAACCCTACATTCGTCCCTTTTGGTTTTTGTTTCTAGTCGACAATCAAACGAGCAAGGTGGTTATACGTGGAGTTGCAAGAGCGCTAGAGGGGTGCATATTGTTGGGGAAGCACTTGGTTTAGAATTAGGGTTTTCATTCAAGAAGACCTAAGCCATTAAGGTTTTTGTTTGGGTCCAAGTCAATAAGCAATAAATGTTACATTTGTGAGATGGAAGATGAGGCAGTATAGCCTATTAAATAATCCAGAACTCAAAGACTCTAAAGCTTGTTATAGAGGTCCATCGAAGCAAGAGTATCTACTCCTGGCTTGGTCTCTCATAATAAGAAACTTGTGACCAGGAAGGAAGGTAAAGACCTAATGAAACTTTTTGATTGGCATCTTCAGTAAGACCACACCTGCACAAGAATCTCAAGTTGACTCAGAAAGACCTGAAATCCTGTCATAAAACCTTTGTGCAATCCGTCAAAGTTGGATATCAGAAAAGCTTTCAAATTGTTTGCTTTAAGAATGTATTTAAGCATCTTCTAGATTCATCATTGCCGAACCAAATCTGGATTTGATATTGTTTCCCTAGTCTTTAGCCAGCATATTATGTGAAACTTTGCTAAAGTGGTCTTCCTGGTAATGAGCCATAAGCAAGGTGGTTCTTGTGTTTCAAGAAGCTCAAAACTTAAGAGCTCAAACTGAAGAAACATGAAGGTTAACAAAAGTGAATCATCATGTATAGGGGAGGGGAAAAATTTTGGGGTTGGGTTTCAGAAGTCTCTACAACTTAGTGGTTGTCTACTTATACAATTTACTACTCTGCTAGTATCTGACTTAGTGCTGCTGGTGAAAATGCTAAAGGCTCAGAATAATAGACTAAGTAGTTAGTAACTGTTAGTTATAATTAGTTAGTACTAGCCATTACAATGTATAGTACTGCAGATAGAGTTAGTACTGTTAAGTATAAGTTAGTAGCTGCTACATATAAGATAGTAATGCTTAAGTGATAGTTCATGAGATATATTAAGGAATAGATATGCATGATCACTTAACTCATTTTGTAAGTCCATTAGGGTTTCCTTGGTGTATAAAAGGAACCCTATGGCATTAGTTAGATATACAAGTTTTACAAATATTCATAGTTAGTAATCTGTAACCTAGCAGATTAATAGTAATCAAACTTCTATTTTATTCATTGTTATTCTAGCGTTGAAAGTTAGTGTTCTAGCATAACTAGATATTGTTCATATCATTGTTTCTCTTGTAGTTAGTATGGATTATCCAGATTACCTATCACCCATTAACAGCTGGAAGATCTTGATACATTGGGAATCAACAGGGATAAAGATTTCAAGGTAGGAGACTTGGTATTCCTATTTAACTCTAGATTCAAGATGCATCCGAGTAAGCTCAAATCAAGGTGGTACAGTCCAAATGTGGTAAAAACTGTTTACCCATATAGGGCTGTGAAAATCACAGATAAAAACGGAGTCAGCATCAAAGTCAATGGACAACGGTTAAAAAGTACCACGAAATACATACTGATACGGAAGATATAGGGAAGTAGTAGATACAACGAAGGAAAATACAACGTGAAGAGAAGAAGAAAATAAAAGTCTAACTTAAAGGACTTTCGCTATAAAACAAAATGGCTTTCCGTGAGACAACCTAGAATGTTTATTTAATTTTTATCTATTTTGTCTTCCTAGACATCAATACGGTAATCCGCACCATACATATACGGCGTATTTATTGTCTGGACGTTATCAGTCTTTACTTTTTATGCACTTTAAAAAAACATTATTGTCAGTTCTGGCAATACGGCGTATTCATGCACATGATATGACATATTTACCAAAACTGACTCGTATTTAGTTTGTTTAGTTTAGTTTAAATTAACCGTAAGTACCAAGATAGGAATGCACACGTTTTTCCTATGTTTTATACAGGACCTCATGAAAGAAATATCGACGAATATTGGTGGAGAATTTACAAATCTGGAGATCTTGAAGTGGACGGCCTTCTTCACATGAGAAGGGGTCTTCTGTTACCGAAAGATGCCTTTTGGTTTAAAGAATGCTAGAGCAACATACCAAAGATTAGTAGACAAGGTCTTCCATAATCAAATAGGGAGAAACCTTGAGGCATATTTCAATGACATGGTGATCAAAAGTATCTTCGAAGAAGAAATGTTGGCAGATATTAAGGAGGCTTTCGAGATGTTTCGATCAATCAACATGAAACTCAACCCAAAGAAGTGTTCCTTCGGCGTCGAAGAGGGCCCATTCTTAGGACACCTCATTACCAAGCAGTGGATACGAGCTAACCCCTCAAAGGTAAAAGCCATCACTGATGTCGAGCAACTAAAGACGTATATAGCCTCAACAGAAAAATAGCAGCCCTTAGCCGTTTCTTATCGAAGGGCGCCGAAAGATCCCTTCCCTTCTTCAAATTACTTAAAAGCTGCACAGATAAGAAGAACATACAATGGACACAAGAAGCGGAAGCAACACTTTAAGAAATGAAAAATATTTATGGAAATAATGCCAACGCTTACGGCACCAGTACAAGGAGAGATCCTGATGATGTACCTCTCAGCCTCGACCAAGAGTATAAGCACAGCTTTGTTCGCGAAAATGGAAGAAGAACATGAAGAAAACTAGTAATCTTTGATATTATGCAAGAACTAGAGAGAGAAGAGGGTTGGAAAGTTTCCAGAGAGAGAAATATGATAATCTTATTATGTGTGTGAAAAATAAGAAATGAAACAACCAACCACCCTCTCCAAGGCATGGAGAGGGTATATATCCTACATACATGGCCAGCCATGGGCCCTAACTGGCTTTCCATGGGCCTTGGGCCAGACTAGCTTACTAGACTAATCATATAACAAACTACGGGCTAAGACAATTACAACTTGGAAATGACCGATACTTTTATTGTTTCCAACAATTCTAATTCCCATCCCCCCACTTGAATTATACAACGTCCTCATTATATAGATAAAACATTAAAAATGGGAATTAAAAAAATTAGAATGAGAAACTCCCCAGATATTTTTCTTGATAGATTCTCCAAGTTGAGTTTATGAGCAATGATGTGTGTTGTAAATGCGTCTGTATTCCACCATGACTACAATCACATTAAGGATTCCAGATGATTGATACTTCACCAACTTTGTCGATTTATTTGCAGCGAGGTCATGTGCAAAATATAGGGAAAACATACAAAATCCTATCTCGGGTATCTATGGTTAATTAAATAAGCTAAATAAAATGAAACCAATACGCCGTATCCATAAACTAGAATACGCCGTATTAAGAAACTTGTAAAAATTATTTAAATACGGGTCAGTCTGTTGAATACGACGTATCATGTACATGAATACGCCGTATTGACAGAACTGACAATAATGTTTAAAGTGCATAAAAATAAAAGACTGATAACATCCAGACATTCAATACGCCGTATGGTATGGAGCGGATACGCCGTATTGATGCCTGGGAAGACAGACTCGATAAAAATAAATAACAATTCGGGTTGTCTCCTGAGAACCACTTTTCTTTCAGCTAGTCTTTAAGTTAGACTTTATCTTTCCAGCTTCTTCATTCGGTGCGTGTCACCTTCCATCCATTGTCCTTTTTCTGAAAACTTTCTTGGTAGATTTGAGACATACTTTCTTTGTTTCTTTCCCAAGTGTTATATTCACATCTTCTTACAGTAATGTATTCTTCGTTAGGTCCTAGTGAATATTTTATAGCTTCAAACCTCTCGGCTTTGCATACCCTTTTAATGGGTTGCTCATCATTCTTATTGTCTCCTTTATGCTTCATTTGTCTCAACTCATTCCCTTATTTAATGTTACGTTTGTCATGGGCTTTGAAGAATGAATCAGTAGTAGTATTGAGGGGGTTTCCATAATCAGATTCCTTCCATTCTTTATTGCTCAAAATGATGTTGTCCATTCGTCTTTTATTCCAACTTCCATTCATCCAAGAGTGAAATAATACCTTTTTAGTCCTTCCATCCAATTTCATATGGTTTTCGAATGACGAATTTACTCGTGATATGAATTCAAGTGGATCAATCTCCCAATTATCCCCTTCATCCAACATCTCATCTTCGCCATCGTGGGATTCAGTATAAAATTTACAAAAGAATTTTTCTACTATCTCTTCCCAAGTGGTAATTTTTTCTTCCCCTCATTTATCCAGCATTGTCTTGCATCATCAGCTAGTCAAAGAGGAAAAACCATCATTCGTAGCTGATGGGAGTCCACACTAAGAAATTTTGATTAAATCAAGTAATTCAAGAACCTTAGCAATGTGGTCCACCACGTCTTCATCAAACATACCGTGGTATGCATTATTTTTTAATTCTATCAAAAATTCCTTGCTGAGTTCAAAATTTATATTGTCGTCGGTAATAGGCTTAATAGGATTTGATTCAGCTTGAGCATGTTCCATGTATTTCTTTATAAATATTTCTGCCATAGTTCTTGTAGTATCTTCTTCAATCAACTAGCTCTGATAATTGTAATCTGTAACAAAGGTAAAAATATCAGTAGGGTTTGCTTTGAAGAAAGATAAAAAAAATTAGGCACGGAAATCAAATACGAATTTTAAGGCTTCTGTTACTGTATCAGATGCTTAATACGCCGTATTCAATGGATCTGGATACAGTGTATTAATCTTTTTGAATGAATACGCTGTATTAGATAAGAAGGTTGGATACGCCGTATTTAATGGAAGTGGATACGCCGTATCAAGTTATCGACCAGAATAGTGTATTAGAGAAAACAATTAAATGCACCAACAATAAAACTAAGCAAATATACAAGCAAACAATTAAAGACAAATATACAGAATATACAAAATTATACACTAATCTAAATTACACTAATCCTAAGGGTTAGATCTAATCTAATGTAAAAAACCAGAATATCAAATAAAAATCAAGATTAAAGTTTCACTCCCCGGCAACGGCGCCAAAAACTTAATGTGCTGTTGTCGTGTAGGTATAATTTATGCTTTCAAGTTTTAAATTTATATTTGCTGACTTTACCTAAAACAACACTTCCATAGGCAGTGTACCCGGTCAGATGGGAGTTTCGTGGTAAGTAAGGTGTCGATCACTAAAAGCGAAAAACAATCTTTCAATTTATTAATATTTTGGTTATCTAAACTAAGTTAATTTTATTGTATGTTAAACCTATGCTAAACCTATCTTAATCCTAAATCTAACGGATAAGGGGCTTTTTTCAGCCTAAGAGACTGGCACGGGTTTTGTGGTGACTAAAATCAACTTAAGACACTAAAACACACGCAAGCAATTTAACATGAGATAAAAGAGCGGTCTAGACAAATATAAAAAAACTGTATTAACCATTATTAATCTAATCAGAATGTTGGTTTGTTTATTTAGTGCAATGATTACTTATCTCGAGGCGGCATATCATTCTTAAGATTAAGGCGGTACTTCTTCCTTAAACCTAGATACGTAGAATTCTCTCACAATTAAACGTATCCGCATAAATCATCCTTATTTGTTGATTATAATCTATCTTAGGGATTAACGCAATGGTGATCTTGTTAAACCCTAGCTCATAGAGACTTTACCCACTTACTGCTTAATGGCAATCCATACACTAGTAGTCCACTAACCAAGTCTTTACCAATTAATTGAGAACGTACTCGTTGATCCCTGGGGTGACCTGCCGGTCCAACTAAGCTCACAATCTAATGGCAAAGATAGGTCGTTATTTGTGATCCTATTGGTCTAGATGTATAAATCACTATATGGAGAGCCATCTTGGCATCTAGATTACTTGGTCCGTATCACTAGATCTAGTTGAATCATGTAAACAAGTATAAACTAATAAACATAAACAAGCAATCAAAGATAAATTAAGCAATCAAGATAAACAAACCAAATATTCAAATCTTTATAATAATGGCTAATACCCGAAGGTATTAGCCTTCAAACGTCATAATCAATACAAGAGTAATAATTTAGCCAAGGTAAACTAACCGAGTTAACGAATGATACCAAAAACTAAACGATTACAAGAGTATAGGAGATTACAAGTTATTTCCTATGGAATTAATTACGTTGCAAGACCTCGATACGGCGTATTAGGGGTTTCTTGGAGTAGGGACCACGTTCGATATCTTCCAGAATATTTTATTTCCATAGCTTGAATACGGCGTATTGGTCTTCCCTGGATACGGCGTATTGATCTTGTTTCCTTCGTGGTCTTTTGTGAAGTGCAGGCACAGATACGCCGTATCTTCCTTGATGGATACGGCGTATTGGATGTCAGAACAGTAATCTTCAAATGTCTTCGTTTAAGCTCCAGAATGCGTCCTTTTTGCTAATCTTCACCAAGTACTCCATAATTACTACAATTCTCAAATACAAACGATTAAGTAACAATTCTTTGCAATAATTATATAAATTGGGTTATTTTTATGGGATAAATGATGCTATAAAAGTGACGTTATTTGATGTCATCATGTACAGAAACGGACGAAAACATACCAAAATAGATGAAAAATGTATGAAAACTAATGGAAAACGTATGAAAATGGCCGAAAATGTACGAAAATAGAAAAGCGTAAGTTTTTGCACGTTACATGTAGCCGGTAAAAATATGACCATATTAGCTTGAAATCAAAAATAGACGTATCATACACGTAATGAATTTTGTACACATATTATATGATAAATTTAAGAAACTAGATGAAGTGATTGCTTATATACTTATTTTGTTTTGAAATAAGAAAAAATAACTTATTTTACTTATAAATAATTATAGATAGTTTGGATAATCAATCCCAAAACACCCTTAAAATTGCTTATGGTAGATAAGTAGTTTTGGTAAGCATCAATCCAAACATCCCCTTAATCGAGACTTTAGGCTACCCACTACAATGACCATCAATGATCTTCATTTTTTCTGTCACGTCATCTTTCTCTCTCCGAAGACCTACAGATGACTTTTTACCACTACAAAGCAACCTTCATTTTTTTCTTTTTTCAATTTTTTTCACTACAAAATTTAATTTCATTAAATATACAAACATTACATAATAATTCAAATATAAGAAAAACATTACAATAATAATTAAAAAGTTAAACTAATAATCTAAGTTGTTATACAGAGGATTGAATGGACGATTTTGATAAAATATGTTATGATTTTGTAATGGTTGCGGTAATGGGAATGATAATCAAAGCCTGGGGATCAAAAGCGAATAGGTGGTGAGACATCGGATAATCAGAAATTCGGATCCAGTGTTAAATGCGAAATACTTTCTTGAATTCGGGATATTGAGATTTTTGATTTGGGAGTTTCCTTAGACACGATGAAATTGAATATGAGAAGTAGTTTGAATTTGTGAATAAAATGGTGAAATAAGTGAGGTATCTATAGTGTTAAAGTGTTTAAATTTATAAAGTTAAAAAAAAAATTATATAAGAAATGAGGATTTTTTTTTTACTTTGTGCTTTTGTGTCAATCTAGTACTCGACCTAAATAACCCGGCAACCGACAACGACCGAGACACCCGCAACAAGGTCGATTGACGACCGATTGGCTCGATTCGATAGATGACCGAGCTATAGCGAGTAGCCTTAGATCATGTGATATTGTGATTAGAATGTGTCTTGTTGCTATATATATACCGCTAATCGTTAAGCAAAAATAAATATACCTACACGACGAGCATTTAGTTATCTTTCTATAGATATGCACTTCGATATACTTTCGACAAACTTTTTTTTGTTTTTTTACGTTTTTTTACATTTTGCAGGATCCTAAATTCATACAAACATGTATAGATCTAGAGAAATCTAGAGAGAGACAGTTAGAGAGAGAGAATGGATGAGAGAAACTAAGGAAAACACACTAAAGAGTGTGTGTAAAATTAATAGATGCTTTTCTCTTCCAAAGTTGGAAGAGGTATTTATAGTTCTTACAATTCACCGTGTATTAGTACCCGATTCAATACTGAAAGTCATACGTTTACCTATTAAACTACGAGCTATAATAAATAGTAAAATACACTGGGTGACCGAGTCTTTTTCTAATATCTAACAATCTCCCCCTAAGGGAGGTCACCCCTGAAAATACTAAACTTAAGCTCTTCAATCTTAAGATTGATCTTATGTATAGCTCGTAGACGTTTGATTTCATTTATCCATATGTTGTGAATCTGAAGCAGTGAACTTTAGACTATTAGGCATTATCTTGACTTGTATGTGATCTTTGAGCTTCTTTGAGATCATCATCCAATCATAATCTCTAATCATCATCATGTGATCTTTTGCCGTCTTGTGAACTTGTGTCATTCTGAATGATATGCTCACACTTTTCTTGATCTTGAAAGCTTGAATATTTAGAGTTGTAGAAGCTTTAAAAACAGATACTTGAGCTTTCATGATATCTTCGAATGTGTCGTTTGAGAATGAGCACTCGGTTATGAACTTGATTTTGTTGGTACACGGTATCTCCATCTCCATCTTTAATATAAAACAGTTAGAAATAAAGAGAAAATTGATTTGTAAAAACAATCGATGTGATACTTTGCAAAAGAGTTTTGTAACACATCAAAACTTTTATTTGTTTTCCATAGTCCAATAACCGTCAATTCGTATACTGGAACAAGTTTGATTCATGTAGAATCGCACCGTTGTTGTTTTCCAGTTGTCACAAGTTTGATCCATTAAGGATCTCACAAGTCACCTACCATGAGCTTGTTTGAAGTTGGCTCAAGCAGGATTTCCATCTTTACAGTGAATACTTTCATATCACTCGGATGTTCTGGCAAAATCACAAGGATAATGCATAGGACTCTTTTGATAAAAGTTGTAATCACAGTGTGTGAATAACAAGTAAATTGGAATTGTATCCAAACGAGATTAATTAATGATCTCTTGGCTCTAGACTCAAAAGTGCGTTTTGATTTTAGTGATCGGAGGCTGGAGCTGACTACCACCTCCTTTCAAACGACTTACTCGAGTGAGTGAGTCAGTAGATTACATGTTTTATTCTCGTGAAATGAAACAAAAATCCATTTGAAGATTTTGAGTGCTTGGGAGTTTGTTTCATTGCATCATCTAGTCCATGATGTCACTTCACAATGTCAGCAATCATCTATGATTTGACAGTCATAGTATTGACCACCCCGGTTTTTTTTGCCTACGAGTGTATGAGGGCTTCTTTTCATTACACCTTTTATCCGTACAATTCTTTTTCATATCTTCAAACCCCCTTTAGGCCAGATAACCCGAATTATCATGACAAAACCTTGTTGGGTTTTAGTCAAGACTAAGCTCCATCCAGTCGCAACTATTCCTTTTTCCTCACATTTACTCCTGTTTATCATACCTAAGGACTTCTACACTAACTAGTGAAAGTCCCTATTGAACCCTCCTTTACTGGCAGATCATGGAACGAGTACCTAACCTTACCACTGTTATAACATCGATAATAGTAAATACATATGTCCAGACACATTATCCTAAACTTCTTTTGTGTAACAGTTCTCCTTGCCATAAAAATCACAACTGTTGAAAGCTCAATCATACTTATGATAGAAACTATCAAAGTGTCTTAGTACCCAATTATTTTGCTTTTCAGAAAACCTCCCCCTCAAACATGTGCATATACGGTATCGAAGCAAACTGTTTAGTAGCATCATGTAGGTGGCGAGTATACACTTGAGTCAAATAAGAGCCCATTACATATTTTAATCAAACATTTACTTCCCCTTAATCAATATTTCACAAATCATTAACAGTTTGGATATCAATTTGATTAAATATGTTATAAACTTTCGAGAAATTGTGTCCAATTATTCACAAGCCTGTTTGGAACAATTAAGCTCTCCCTCAATCCATTATGAAGGATAATAGATAGTGCCTGAGTAAGTAAATTTGAAAGATTTTGAATCCTTTCTAAAAGAAATTCTTTGAAAATTTGTACTCAAGCACTATTATATTAGCCTGATAATAAGTCAAAACACTACACATTTATCATTTACAAGATTATGTATGAGACAACGACCCTGAAAATGTTCAAACCAAAATGACATCGTCATTTTTGACCACGTAGAGCAGTCTGTATCATCTCGATATACTCTCGCTTTTGAAGTTGTCTTAGTTCCCCCTTTGAATCAACAAATCCTTTGTGTGAGTCCCCTTGTTGAATAGAATCTCATATCAAGCCATTAAGGATATAGCCAAGATGTATAATACAGGTACTATTAGAAACACTGAAATATAAATACTATGTGTTAATGCGGAATCTTAACACAAGTACTAAGAAGAACAATGAAAAACTAAATAATAATTTCTATAAATCTGCTTTGAATGATTACAGATTACTAACTATGAGATATAACTTTGTATGAGATATATTGAGTTCGTCTGTCTAACTATGCCAAGAGGGATCCTTTTATAGACCAAGGATAAACCCTAACAGCTACATAAACACGTATTTATTCTTTATCCTAAAATATCTCATACATAACTCTTTAAATGTACTAACTTATTTCGTACTATCAGTACTAACTAAACTGATCTGTACTTAACACATATGTACGTGTCATACTAACTATAACTTCAGTTACTAACCTATTATTTATTGTTGACTAAGTTAGAAATACATAATTCCCGAACAAAGCCTCCCTTAAACAGAATGTTGAACCTTAACTTCATGTCTCTTCATATATTATCTCTTGAATGCTTAGAGGGAGTATCCAAACAAAACTTTCACCATTTCTTGAGCTTTTAAAACTCTATCCATCTTTACAGCAACTTTGTCTCTTCTCAGCAACCACAGCAACATCTTTTTCAGCAATGCTCATAACTAATTGGCTTTGAAGTTTTTGGCAAACTACCAACCAAAAACTATTTGATGCTCCTTTGTACCAGTACGGTTTGCTCCTGGGATAGTTAAAACTCTTCATTTATAAAAACGGCGGTGAGTTAATTACCATACAGTTTTTGGCTAACTATCAACCATACAAACGGAATTGATTCTATCATTACCAAATACCGTTTAGCTTTGTTTAGTCTAGTGAAAAGTCAAGGATGACGAATTTTCCTCTTTTGTGCTCTATTAATCGGGAGTAGCCTATTTCGATGAGCCTAAAAGTTGCAAACTTGCAATGATTGCCATTAACGTGTTTCCATGAGATTAAATGATGAGAAAAGTGAAAGTTGATTTTAAAAGGTGATTCATAAAAGGTTCTAAACAAGGGCATTTTGGAAACTTCTTAGTTTACAAAGTGTACACTTCATAACATTGCGTGAGGACACGGCAATCCTTTAGTTTGGGGAATTTTGATATTTGCTTAATTGTATACTAATTTACCCGGGATTTTGCCAAATAAAAGCCAATTAAATGCCAAAAGAATAGAAAATGTGTGCTTTTGTGTCCAATTGTGCAGGAAAGGATTGAAAAGACAAAAAGAAGCAAAAACGATCAAAAACCGACAAGAAACGGGAAAAAGACAAAGAGTCAAGAGCAAGACAAAGAATCCAGCCAGAAATCACAGCCGGATCAGCCCGACACAGTCAAACTCAGTCAAAGAAAGAAATAAAGGAAGTCAAAAGCCAAATTACAAGTCAAGGGGCCAAAGTTGTCAAGTGTTCAAAGATTAAAGAGCTTATTTGAAGTTTTAAAGATCAAGGACTAGAGTTGCCAAAAGAGAAAAGTGATTTATAAAGAAGAAAAAGAGAAAGAAAGACACAAGGGCTGAAATTGCAATTTCACAAACTCTTTTATAACTAGAAAAGGGCGGAGCCAACCACAAGGACCAATTGTGCCAACATGCCAAACCTTTCAAATTAATCCCCGGTTAATTCGCAACAACCTAACAGACAAAACTACTTTTCCCGCCAAGAATCTACACAACCCAATCTCTAAATTTCCCAACCCCGCTCCTTTTTAAGCCCTCAAACTCGATCATACACCTCTCCCCAATCAATAACCAACACGTGGCATCACATGATTGGCCATGACACCTCATCACCCCATCAAACGGCCACAAACCAACTTATAAAAGATCAAGGGCCACGATTGAATGGAGCATTCTAGAATTCCTTCCCTCTCTTCACTACTCCTCTATAAATAGAAGGCTAGGACTTCATATTTCTGTTGTTAATTTTTTGTTTTAAACTTTTATCTTGTAATTTCCCGTTTTTAAGCAATTCTATTTTACTTTAAGCATTTAAGCTTGTAAGCTCTTGTAAACTCCTTTCTTAAATTTGTACTACTTTAATTCAGCAATACAACTTGTTTTACACATTTATTAAGCATTTGTTTTCAAGTTAAGGTCGAATTGCTCAAATAAGCTCAAAATAAGCTCATTTGAGCTTATTCCTTCTTATAAGCTAAATTTTAGTAAAGTGTTGTTGTTTAAGCTTGAACTTACTAAATTGTACCTCATTCACTTCAAAACATGATCACTTGAATTTATTTGAGTTCATTTTGGGAAGCAAAGAGCTAATAAGCTCAAATTCAGCTTATTTTGATTTTTAAGGTTTAGAGGCTTGTGGAAGCCATTAGGATCACCTAGACTCTTCACTTGGATGTCTAGGTGAAGAAGACTCTTCAATTTTCAGGTCACTTTCTCTTATTTTCAATTAAGCCAATTCATAGCTTATTTCAACTTGCTTATTTCCTTTATGTCCTCATTTAAATCATGTTCATTAGGTTTACTTAGCTTAAATTTGTATTGTTTTCAGTCTATTTTAGCCTTAAAACTAGTAAAATGTCATTGTCACTTTTGAGGTCACTCACTCTACAAGAGTGACCTCTAGTTCTGAGACTCCAAAAAACTCAGGTTTTATTTTCTCAATTTCAATATAGCATTTATACAGTCTAATCAATTAGCTTATTTCAATATCTTTGCTTTTCCTTGTGATGAATACTGTTCAAATAGCTTTATTAGATTCATTTTAGTAAGAGTGGATAAAAGTTTTCAATTGATTCAGAGTTAAAATAGATTTGTATGATAGGTTGTCAAAGTTTTTCAATTAGCTGATTTAGGTTGTATAACAAAGTTTTAAACAGCTTTTAGAAGTTAGGCTTTAGAATTTAAAAGTTTGAGAGTTAAAAAACCTTGCCAGCACCAGGGCACATTTTAACACTGTGTAGGTTTTAGATTTTAAGATTTTAAAAAGCATTTTAGAGTTAAGGTTGTGTTGTGCTGTGTTAGAATCATTTAGTGAAAGAGCTAGGCTTAAAAGTTTAGCTTATCTTTGAGTAACTTGCACATTGCATCAGCTGCAAAGTGCACCAGCAAGCACACTTCATTTTTAGCATTCATTTTATCAATTTTCACTTTGAATTCTTTCTCATTTCCTTGTAGAGTTTCATAAATCCTTTTACCTAAATGAAACTCACTCTACTAGGTTAGCTTATTTTCAAGAGTTCAGCACTTAAGGTCCAAATAATAAGCATTTAGCTTAAGTGAAATAAGCTCTAAAATCAGTTTCATTAAACTTTGCATTTTTCAGCTTCATTTTCTTTCTAGTTTTGTTAAGCACTGATTAATATTAGTTTAGAATCTTCTAGTATACATCTTAAGCATCAATAAGTCTCTTTTGTTTTTCAGTTTCATCAAGAAATAAGCTCACAATAAGCAAAAATCCAAAAATAAGGTCAACTAGCTACTTTCTGTAAACAGCAACTTACAGCTTATTTTTCAGCTTATTCTTTGGGTAAAAGTTCATATTGCCTTTATTAAAGTTGTTAGGATTAAGCTAGACTACAACTTTGTAGTTTTAAGTTTTTGCTCATTCTCAATTTTTCAATAAGCTAAATAAGCTGAAATCGCGGGGTCTGTTTGGTAATTATCTAATCGTTTAAGGTTACCCGTTTCTTCTTAAGTGTAAATTTACTAAAGTTACCCCGCCTACCCTGTTCTTTCTTTTATTACATTTCCTACCCTGTCTTTCCTATTTTCTTTTAATTTTCCTTTTTATTATTAATAGTATTATTAGTAATTAGGGTAGATTTTTAATAAATCCAATTAGTTGAAAAATAAAAAGTAGAAATTAGGGCTTTTATTTTTTATAACTTTCTGCACCTTTGTAGTTTCTAAAAATCATTTTTCCATATTTTTTCAGTTAAATTTGTATTTTCTAGAAATTAAAATAGATTTTAGTAATTTCTTTTTCTTAGATAAATCATTTAAAAATAGGAAAATAGTTGAAAAATTAAAATTCTTTTTGCATTAATTTTCATTTTAAATCTAGTATTTTTGAAAAATAAAATAAAAAATTTTCATTTTAAATTTGTGATTTTTAGGTATAAAATTTGTTAAAAGTCGTGTTTTAGATTTTAAATTTCAGTTTTAGCTCGCGTTTATTACGTTTTGTGCATTTAAATTTCGTGCTAGTTAATTGTTTTTAATTCATGCTATTATATTTTGTAGTATAATCAACAAATCAAAAGTCTTTTATCATTCTTGACTCGAATCCGAATTATTCCTAAATTCTCAATTCACGATTTCGTTGGGACACGACCCGAGAAAAAATACTTCCCGGATAAAAATATACGAATTGTGTTTTCTTTTGTGAGATTTTTACCTTATATTTCTCTTGGTTGAGAAGTATTTTGGAAAGAATTCTTACGAGATTAATACTATATACGTATATAAATTTGACTACAACCAAATTTTGGCGCCGTTGCCGGGGAAGTCGTGAACGATTGTTGAAGAATATTCGTTGAAGTAGAGTCGAGAAGATCCTTTCCACCGGGAAAGTTATATTCTTGCTATATAAAAAAAAAATTCAAAAAACTATAAAAAGTAAAAAAATATATTTTCTTTTCTTTTTACTAAAAATAAAAGTTAAAAAATAAGAAGCAATTGAAAACATATAAAAAATTTTCCTTTTAAAAAAAAAGAATCAACAATAATATAATACTCTTAAATGAGTATTATCATAATATCATCGCAACAAAAGATCAAAATACTCCCATTTTTGACACTCACTAGGTACGGCTCACCTCTAGTTGGCTTATTCATTAAAGAGAGTAGGCAGGCCGGGTCTTCGGATCGCCTCAAGGGACAAGGGTTATTCTAAAAGAGCCTCGCTCTTTCCTTTTCTCCGCTCTTCTTTGTGAGTTAGTTGGTTAGAGAGCTACCGTGACGTGAGTAGATCTTTTGGTTGAGTTCTTTCTCGATGTATTTTTCCATTCTTAGAATTTTAAGGCTCAATAAATAAATAAATAAAAAATTATAAAAATTGAAAAATATATAAAATCCAAAAATATTCTTCGTTATCTTCTTATCCATATAATTCTTTTTCTCAATCCTTCTAAATTTTGATTCTTTCTTATGTCGACATACGGGTTTTATCCTTGTTTTCAATGCGGAAGGACAAACGAATTCCCGCATTGCCCGTGTTCGACTTGTGCGAGGTGTGGTTCAAACCTTGTTAATGGAGATTGCTTCAATTGTAGTACTTATTCAAGTGCTATCAATTATTCTCCTAATCTTTATACCACACCTCCAAACTTTTCGGATTATTCTTGTCATGATGGTGAGGGTAATACACCATATGACTTACCAGATAATTCGTGTGTTGCTTTGTGTTCGTATTGCCGTGGTTCTCACAAAGATTATTGTTGTACTCAATTATGGTGCGAAAACGGTTATCCAATTTGTGAGACATGTGGAGGG
>BQNB010082942.1:9444-26779 GCA_026074375.1 Tanacetum coccineum
GTTATCAACTTCATCTTCATCATCAACTTCGTCTTCGTTATCTCCTTCATCTTCATCATCAACTTCGTCTTTATCCTGGTTCGGAAACTTTTTACATATACCCTTGTGATGACCTGCTTCACCACAAGCGTTGCACCCTTTACATGTAGCCTTGTTATGACCCTTTCCACCACATTTGCTGCATGTACGTCGTTTGAAAGGAACTTTCCTGTTAGTTCTTGCTATTGTTTTAGCTTTACCTTTTTCAACCGCACTTTTTATTCTCCTGGTACCCTTACTTCTAAATATTGATCTAGGAGTTTTAATTACAACTTTATCAGGGACAGTAACACCCAACATATCAGCATATAAGTCTTCCTTATTTGGGTCAACATTTGGTGTATGTGTCTCATCTTCTAGCTTTTTTTTCAACACTTTCACCATTGAAAGAAGTTCAGATAACTTGTCAGTATCATTCCTGACAAAACTAATACAATCCTCAATTGTTTGATGAACCTGAGATGCTAACGTATCTGTTTCTTCAATACAAGGACTGTATCTATGTCTCTTGTCAAGCAAATGTGCAGGCAGAACATTCTTTGTCCAACGACGATTTAGGTATGCATCAGGTATTTTGTCAATTCCATAAATCTGAAAGACACAATATACGTGACGACACAAGAAACCATGTCGGTTATAATGACCACACGAATAAGTAACAATACCATCCATTTGATTAAACACAACCTGTAATGCATCATATAAAAAGATATAGCTAAACATTGCAAAAATGAACATAATAATTGATAATGTTAAAAAAAATTCAAGAAGAAAAAGCATACCGTAGCATCTATAACTGTATTAGATCTCTTGTCCCTGTGTCGTATGATGCAAGTCTCAACACTACCTTCAGAATTATTTCTAATCTGTGTACATGCGTATAAACTTTTGCGTATTTCATGTTGTACCTCTCGGAATATGGAAGGTGTATACACGGCACATGCATGCTTTTTAATTGGCAATTCAGTAAAAATGGACAGAGTGGACCCATTCGAAGAGTTGTTTAATATACGTTGTTTGTATCTTTGTTTTTCCATTGCTGATTCAAAACAAAGCATGAACTGTACAAGTGTGTTACCTTCATGTGAATATACTTGGAAAAACGAATTGGAACTCTCTGATCGAGAAGTTGTCTTCATCAAACCACATATAGGCACCTCTTTAAAATAACCAGGGACCCACCTTTCTCTAATTGCATACATATCAGACAACCATTTGTTCTTATGAAAATTATAACGAGTTATCATATCATCCCATCGTTGCTCAAAGACTTCAGGACCAATATACACATTCCATACCAATTTGTGAAAGTCTTTCCTAAAGTTTGTATCAGCAGCAAGATCGCCTAATACCTGGGAAAATATGCAACAAAATAACTTTTAATGGATCATATGTGCAAGAATTATACATTAAAATTGTAATATATTAGGGTATTTATAATAGGAAAAGGCAAAAGTTCATAACTGAGAAGGTGACTTTAAAGAAAAAAAATAAAGATAATTAAATTACCTTCTCCGGTAGTTTCTCGGTGATATGCCACATACATAAACGATGGTGTGAATCAGGAAACATTTTAACAACGGCGTTCCTAAGAGCACCGTCTTGGTCTGTTACGGCAAAAGGTGGTTGTTTCTTATGCGTTTTTAAAAATGCCTCCAACATCCAACAAAATGATTCTGTGGTTTCATCCGATAGTAAAGCAGCACCAAACGTTACACACTTCTGATGGTTATCAATTCCGGTAAATGGCACAAATTTGTATCAATACTTGAAAAAAATCTATATTATTAAAAATGTATGAAGCGTTTATAAACGATATAAATGTAGAAATTACTTGTTGGTGTGGAAAGTAGCATCAAATGAAACCACATCACCAAATGCAACGTAGTTGCACTTCATTGTTTCGTCGGCCCAAAAAAGTCTGACCAACTCTTTTGAAGGAAGAGTGTGGTATTCAAAACAAAATTCCGGAACATGTTTTTTCCGCTTACACATTTTATCCACCAACATTTGCGCGTCCCTGTCTCCAATGAATGAAGTCACACAACGCTTAAAATTACAATAATCCGTGGAAGTACCACATACCTTATCGTATCCACCAACAAGCGCTACTTTTAATCTATGAGCTCTAGTAGGACCTAGATTGGACAGTGATGCACGATGAATAAAAATATAATCGTCAAAATGCAATTGTCGTCTAGCCTTTGATAGGTCCATATTGTTCAGATTCATTAGTGGATGATTGTGGTTTTCCACAATATCAAGAACCATATAAGATTCTGTACCAATAATTTTTTTCAAACAAAGCTTTGCAGGACAATTAATGGCCTGAGACTTAGTCGTACGTTTTCTTTTTTTAGTACCAGGAATTTCACCATCTTCTCCATCATCTTCATTCAAAGTGTTTACTTCTTTTGCCCTTCGTGGCTTACGTGCTCGGTTGCACTCAATATAACTGTATGTGATTTGGCCGTTCTTACGTTTGAACCCAGCTTTACGTATATTAAACCTGGCCTTCTCAGAATATAGCTGGTACATTTCAAATGCATCACCTTTCTTGGGTTTTTCATCTTCAGGAACATCTGGGACCCAATATGGTGTACCATTTGGAGTAGGCCGAAACACGTCAGAATCATCTACATAAAATAAATAAAAATTGTCAATGCTATGTTAATTGTTAATCATGTTGTTGTACATGTTAACTCAAATAAATTGCTGAAGAGTGTTATTACATATACGTGAAAAAAATGTTATTGTTCCTATTCTATCATGTATATTCTGAACCTTGTACATTTAATATGTAATAGTAAGTAGTACAAATTGTTCATAACTAATAAGATTAACCTGAAAGCTTGTTTATAACTTGTACATCAGAAGGTTAACCGACATTTATTTCATACCTAGTAAGTATTGTCTCATAACTAGTAAGTATTATTTCATATGCATCAGTGTATTCCTATTCTACCATAATATACCAGGTTTAACCTGGTATTCCTGATCTATTAATGCTATAACCGGTTTATTCAAAATAATGTTGTTGCTCCTGTTCTAAAAATACGTCAAAACCCTAAAACTAATAAAAACCCTAAAACAATAAAACCCTAAAAACATGTTGTATCACCAATATGGTGATCCTGTTCTATCATTACGTGAAAACCAACATTGATCAGCAACCTTACTACATTCAAACCGTATATTTTTTCGGAAACCTGACGAACATAATAAAAAAAGGAAAACAATAACATACCAGGATGTTGTAAATGTTCAGGTAATATAACGATTTGATTATCGACTTGGGTATCATGAGACATTGAAGACTCTCCAATATCATGATCAAGATGTTCGTCAATGACAACCATATTTTGTGTAATACGTAGAGATCTTAAGGTTGCAATTAGGGTTTGATAATTTTACATGTGAGCGATCCGATTGAGGAAGAAACTACGTTTGATATTTGAAAATGGAAACCATGATTTTCGAGATTTGCAGTTATCACATTAACTGTGATTATGCTATAAATGTAAAATACCCTATTTACCCTTTAAATTATGACATGAATAATATAAATAGAAAAAAACACTACTACAAAATGAGCATAAGGCAACATTTTTAAAGCAACACTTGCAAAATGTGTTTGCTTTTTTGATAAAATTGATTGTAATCCCATACTATCCTTGGCGTTGTATATATATATATATACGGCTACGGTTCGGGTGTTAAGAAGGGTTTTTTTTTTTTGAGAGGAAGATTCCGAGAAATCTTCCGTTTTTGAGCAAATTGATTCATATTTTTTGATTTGATTCACAAGTAAAACAATCATTTAATAATGAATCAAAAGCTATATAAATCACCACAAAATTTGATTCACAAATCATTGCTAAATCGAGTTATGATAATGAAATTCACTTTAAATTTGTATAGAAGATTCCAGTCTAGTATGTGACTTACTTATATTGCAAAAAGCAAACGAGAGATTTCTTTTAAATTTTCCAAACCACCAACCAACTCCCACTCCCCCCTCCCACCCGGCAACCTCCAACCCATCCTCCCTCCCAAATCGATTTTTCTTACACACATTTTTGAATATAATCTCATTTTAAATGAGTTTTACGCCATGGGAATAAACTCTGAATCAAAGAAAGTTAACTACATCTCATCGTTTTTGTAACCTTCTCATCCTTCCTCAAAATAAAGAACATTCATCAATCGATTCGAACATTTTCATATATTATAGTGGTATTTTCTATACACGGACCATCACTTCGTTGGTCGGACTGAAAAAATTCAATGGCACTACGTCTAATGGATCTTGGCGTGCTTTTACTCTATTTTCTTCCCTATCAATACTGAACCTACTCTCACTTTTCCTACTAGAAAATGCTTCTACACCTTTTTCATAAGTGTTTGCAACTTATTTGTGTGTTTCTGCTCCCATATCATTATCTTCTTGGGTCAAACCAAGAATAAAACTTGGTTTATCTGAAAAATTAAACAGTTTCTTACGTTCAGATTCTTTGTACAGCTTGTCCGTAGTTTCAAAAACAATTGCCTGAGTCTGTGGACCCAATTGGTATATTGGTGAGTCTAATCCATGACCTGTACCCTCACCAGTTTGCATACTTTGTTCTTGCACTTCATTTGCCATTGTTTCATCTTCTGTATGCACACATGCACGACCTATCTCTGCACTCTCTTCTTGTTGATATTTAAGTGACTCAATAAATCGCTTTTCCAACTCAGCGAACATTGTATTCCCCGGAAACATCTCTTTTGCAGCAGCAAGTGTTCTTTCAAAACCACATCTTTCTTTATTTATACGCACAACATAATTGTTCAATTTCCAAATAAATCCCTACATAATAAAACCAAACTCATGTTACATGTTTGTTTTCGAATACATGCATTATTTTCTTAAAAAGCATTCCAACATCAGAATTTACCTCCAAATTGCCAGGCATCGGGTCATCTTGCTCTTTAACATAAGGTCTCGCTAGTTCACCCTTCCCAAGTCCTCCGGACTTTATTTTCGCTAACTCTCGCTCTTTCAGTAACTCCTTTGTCCACATTGTTGTAGGTGGTCTTTTTCTTCCAACTCTAAAATCTTTACACACAGTTCCATCAACGTACATCATCTGTTTAATCAACCATACAAAATATAAGCACTTATAATATATACGTAAAAATAAGTTACTTGTAAACATCTATGATATTACTTACAGTTAGCAACATTATTGGACCCAAGGAGAAAGTATTTGTTACCGTATTCTTCTATCCGTCCTTACACTTTTTCAAACATCTCCAAATTTAACTGCACCAATTGACTTTTGCTAGATCCGTATCCATTCGTATATGGTTTAGTACACTTAGATCACATATTCCCTTTGTTTTCACACATCCCATTACCGAGGTAAAAAGAACAATGAAGTTTAACTTAAAGTTCATATCAGCTACCCTTGAATTCCTAATTATTCTTTTAACATCATTTGCAGTTATGTTCTTAATACCAACAAACTGATCCTCCCATTTCTTGATCATTTGTGCATCTTTAACTACATCTTCAGCGAATATATCAACACCTTTGTTGATAATTCCAATCATATCAACTATTGATTCCATAGTTATCATAAGTGATGCATTTTCCATTTTGATTTCCATTGTTTTGTCATTAAAGTTGTCTACAACATAAAAACCTAACTTCGACGGAATACCTTCTACTTTAAAATGAAGCAACTTTCCAAAACCTAATTGTTCCAGACAAGATTTCTGTACTGGTGATAGCTTGGATATGGCATTGAAGAATGCCCTTGGGCTATTTCTTGTTTGGAATATATATGTATTAGTCCCAACACCTTTGTTTTTTTTAGATGGACTCTTTTTTTCATGTTTTATTTTTTTCCCTTCATGTTTTCTTGAATTTAATTTATATGAAACAAATAAATGAAACCTTAAAAATATGTTTTATTGACACTTTAAAGCTTAAATTTAAACGCAAGACTTACCCATTGTGTTATCCATCTTTCTTTTCTTTGTTATCTTCTCATCTTTCTCATCCTCTATTTTTTTAATTCCTGTAAAACATACATGTAATGTGGTCAAAATCCAGTTCAAGTAAACACCAATGATTCCTAAAAAAGGTTATATATATGCACTTCCTATTTATACCTGAAGTTGATGCACCGGCCTCTGTGTTATCAGCCTGAATCTCGCCACTATACTCACTACCTTCTTCGTCACTTAAATCTTCGTCTACATCGATAGCCTCATCGATTGAGTTTTCTTCTATTACCGGCCCTTTACACTTTAATCTGCCATTTCTCCGAATTCCTGAACGTATACACAAACTCTCAGTTAACTCACATCTAACTAATATGCAACACCAAACTAGTATGAACCACCAATCATTTTATTTAAACACCTATTCATCACTCATTTTCTAACATATATGAACCAACATTTTCAGTCAATAGCAAGCAGATATTCACAACCCTAATTGCAAACAACCATTTTCCACTATTTTACCTATACAGAAATATCAAAAAGCAGATCAAACACACAAACACTCTTATTCTAAACACCCTTTTTACCCTGTTTCACTTATTTATACAAATCAACAGATAAATAAACCAAACAAACACCCAACAACCAGTACATTAACCCAAACACCCCAACACTTATATGAATTACCTGAATCACACAAAAACACATATGTCCTTTGATAATCACACACTTTCTTAGTAACTAATACTTAATCGGATATTCAAACACAAGAATTAGTCACTTTACTATTCCCAGGTTCAATTATGATTAAAAGTCTAATTAATAAAAAAATTACATATAAACAATTACAAACATAGTATGAATACCTTTCATGGATTGATGAACCGATTCTGTGTTGAACTCGCTCGATTGTCTTCTTTTTTACCAATGAACGATTACACAATTCGTTGTTTTGGTAGGTACAATGTTTATATAGATAAGATCTAAATAAATGTGTTACCGGCTTAATTGATTTGTGATATACTAATGAAGACATTTTAGCACTTAGGGCATCCACTATGGTAAACCTATTAAAAGGTTTATAAAGTTGACACCTCATGTAATGTCATTAATTTTTTAAAGCTTTTCATATTATAAACCTTATTCCACTATAGATAAAGCTTTTGATGGTTTATAAACTTGTCATCTAATGCAATGTCATTAATTTTTAAACCTCTTCAAAATCCTATACCTTTTCATGTCACCTAGACTTGAAATAGTTGCTCACTATGGTGTAAAATTTTTTGGACCTCTTCAAAATTTCTTAGACCTATTTTTAAACCACCATAGTGGATGCTCTTACATATCAATCTCTTCCTTAATTGTAGCTATGTGATATATATGGATTTGAAAATGTTAAATGTTTACTTCTATTTTTGCCCTTATTCTCCCATTAGCAGGCAAAATTTAATTCCATTAATTACAAAAAAACCATTTTGCATTGCTATGTTGTATATCATGCATTATTATGAGTACACATGATGGTTTTGTACAAAAAAAGTGGTTTTGTATAGAATGGTCCTATATATAACATGATTTCATAAAAATCATTGTAAAATATACATTTATAAACTTGTACGAATAATATATATGCAATTATTCACTTTCGAAAGAATATATATGCAATTTTCCCTTTATGTTATATATTATACGTTACATAGTTTGTTATCATTAAAACATAAGAGACCGTTTAATTTAAATATCTTCATATTTACGGTAATACTTTAACTCTCGTTTTTGCCTTTGGAAAATCCTTTTTATAAGTCAATGATATTTTGTTTTTCAAAATATCTTATCATGTTTGACTATGAAAGAGTAACTGCTTGTTGATACCGCATCAACAAGATAGGTTCAACAGACTTGGGTTGCGTTTGTTTTTTCAAATGTTTTATGTCTTATCTGTAAAAAGATGTCTACAAGAGAAGATGTGATGTTTAAGTCTTTTAAGATATAAGAAGTGATAATTTGACAAAAAAATAATCTACACAATTAAAGACGAAAAAATCATTTTTGACTCTTTTGTCTAAAAATAAACCAACACCTGCACTTCTTTCACTTCATCTAAACAAATACACTTCTTTCATTCTCTCTTTTTGTTCATAAGCACAAGAGATAAAAATAAACGCACTTTTTTATTTCTTCTTCTAGCTTGAAGACTGGTATGTGCTTAATTACACATACCTTTATCCATTAAAAACGGACTTAAATGACCAAAAACAGACAAAAATTGCCAAATATGTGTTTGTTTTGCATTTGTGTTATGCAGGAAACGGATATTCACAAAAGGACGAAAAACAAAGCCAAAACGACAAAACTGAGCACGAAATGGAAAAGTGTGAGAAGACGAAGTAAAATCAAAGCCAAAGAGTCAATCAAGCCAAAAAGTCAACAGAAAAGTCAAATAGTCAAAGTCAAAGTCAACCCCGACAGAGTCAAAGTCAGCTCCGAGAAACTGAAGCAGAAAATACAACTTGAGGGACCAAAAATGCCAAATCCCTAAGTGTATTACAAGAAGGAAAAGACTACAAGGGGTGGAATTGCAATTCAAGTGAAATATAACTTTAGGGGCTGATTCTGCCAAACCCCTAAAGTTATATAACAAAAGGACCAAGTTTGCAATAACAATATACAACATGAGGGGCTACTTTTGCCAAGTCCCCAAAATTGTATCACCATAAGGACGAATTTTGCAAAGAGAATAATATAAATGGAGGACCAATTGTGCCATTTTCCCAAACCTTTCCCTGCTTATCCCCAACCCTTTTATAACAGGTTTTCCCGCCCAAACCAAAACCCAAGAACAACTCACGGGTGTTCACCCACCTCTTTACCCTGCAACCCCAAACATCACAAGGGTAAAACCTTCATTCCCACTCCACTAAAACCCTAATCCATGTTGGCAATCCCCCTTTCCCCAATAATTTAAATTTTCGATGGCTATGATGAATCCAAAGGAAGCACAAATGAAAATTGAAGGCTGAGATTGCTTTGAGCTTTTCACTCACAACACAAGCACACTTGTGTTTCTGTCTCAGCAAAGAAACACAACCAAGAAGAAGACAAAAAAGGAGAGAGGCCAAGACCCTAGCTCGTTTTTCTATTTAAGAAATCCTTTGTAAGCCCATTGTGGCATCTAATCTTTTATCTAGCTTTTAATTTTCAGCTTATATTTATGCTTTCTACTTATTGTCTTTAAAAATTCCAAGACTTGTAAACCTTTTAATTTTTAATGAAAATTTGAGTTGTTAAGTTATCTTTTGAATTTCTATTGATAAAAGTCTTTTATAAGTGTTTTAAGCCCTTATTTAAACATATAATCAACCTGTTCTAACTTAAATACAAAGTACTTAAGAAATTTCAAAACTCTTACAAACACCAAAAACAAGAAAAAATATATACTTGAAGAAGCATGGAAGATGGGTCAAATTTGGATGGACCCATGGGTTGAAATTTAAATACTTGGACTTAGGGGTTTGATAGGATTAGTTATAGGTTCCCTTACTTTGGATTTTGGTAAGTTTTCACTTTTAAATTTCCTGCAATTTTTTTTTAAAAAGTTACTGTAGCAGTGCTTATCAGTGGCTTATTTAGGCTTGTTTTTGCTTTTTTTTTATGTTGTCCATGCTTATTATGCTCACCTTTAAGTTTTCAAACCATTTGGTCTAGTTTTTAGTTAATTCTAACTAAAATAGTTCTTAAATTACTTAATTTGTGTTTGCTTATTTTAGTGCTTATTCTTGTGCTCTTTCTGCTTATTTATGTTTACTATTGCTAATGGTCATCTGTCTTTAAATTTTAAAACAATACATTAAAACCAATTTACACTAAAATATTTATAAGTTTAATTAATCTGATAGACTCGTAATCTGAATCAATCACATCACCCCAAATCCATAAAGTATTCATCATCATCATGCTTTTTTTTGCTAATCATCTTCTCCCGTGGCCTTTTTCATCATTATTTGTTCTTTTAGTGTTTTCTCTTAAGGCTTCTTCATCTAGATGAAGTTAAGTAACTCTTCTCAGTAAGGTAATACATCACCAGATCTCATGTGTCTGTTAATGACGAACAACACCTATATAGGGTTTTTCTGAAGCGGTGGTTGTATTTTTCATGTATCCAAGCTAACTTAGCATTCATTTGTTTTTCTAGTTTTGCCGCCTTTCTGTACATAGAAAGATTTAGCTCGTAATCTTTATCAGAACCTTCTTTTAAGAAAGTGTCGATCAAAGCACGACTCTCTTGTGGAATGTGATTACATTTCTCGTATGCTTTTCTAAGATCTTCTTTAGTTGTGCATGCATTATCAAATTGCAAGGCTAAATCCAGAATCGCTTTCTGATGAACCATATCTTCGTCAATTTTTTTTTGAACCAAAGCTTGGATTTCATCGTCGCTATGTGGTATCGAACAAGCCATTTAAAAAAGATAATGAAAGTGTATAAAATGTATGTGTTTTGTGATTAAAAATGGTATAAAAAGTGAGATTTTATAGTGAATGGGGGATTGTTTATTTTTTTTAAATAAAAATATAAAAGAAAGAGTTAATTTTTTTTAATACAAAATCTTCCTCCAATTGTAAGGTCGTGCAGAAGACCCTAACTTTGCAAAGGTTGGGGGTGATCAGGTCTTGCTTCGGTCGGCGTAGTGGGGTAACCAAGTCCCTTTTATTGTCACATGGGGACGACCGACCGCAAAAGATGTTGATTTCTATTATGAGCAACACTTTAATGCCTACGCTAATTTCTATGTATAAATCTATCAGAGAGGTTTGAGAACTTAATTAGCTCAAGAGTTAACAAAAGCCTTTTTTAATCATCATAAACATACACATTATACTATAGTATTAAAGAGCAAGATTTGAATCCCAAGGCACTCATTAATGCTTACCATTAAAACCCGGGTTGACCCACCGGAAAACCCACGGGTTCCGGCTGCTCCCGGCGGTTTCCGGTGGGTTAACCCGGCCCGACATTTTTTTTAACATTTTCAAAACCTCCCCCCAAGCTCTTTTTATTCGTTTTTTCCCTTTTTTTTACTTTTTTTTTGTTTTTTTTTCTAAACACTAAAAAAAACCCTCATGCTCTTTTTTATTCGGTTTTTTTTCAAACATTTAAAAAAAACCGAGCTTCGCAGCGGAGCGCGGGTTTACGTTTTTTAAAACATTTTTAGACACCCCCCCCCCCCAACACTCTTTTTATTCGTTTTTTCCCACATTTAAAAACTCGCGTTTCCGCGGTGGAACGCGGGTTCAAAATCTCGTTATAATTCAATACGGTGGGACCTTGTTGTCATCTTAGAAATCTTTTTTCTTGTTTCCATGATAATCTTATCTCAATTATAAATTGAATAGAATCCCTTGGATTGAGGAGAAGTACAAAAAACATTAGTGCATGTTTGAGTAAAAACTTTTTTAATGTGATTCTAAGATTTGAATAATTGAACACAGTAGGACCAATTAATCTTTTCTAATAAGCTTCTTTAACAAGTTAGTAGTCTAGCTAGCACATTAAGGGCTTGTTAAATTAAATGGTTTAGGTTAATGTGTTTTAATTTGCCTTTAAATTAGGAGAAATAGGCATATGTGAGTCTCTCAATTAAGAAGAATATAAATGTTTTGAGCTCACATTCATCTCAATTAAAAAGGAATAAGAGAAAAGTAAACACCCGTTAAAAGGATCTTAATATCCATGAGTGAGGACACTTCTTTAAAGCAAAACAAAATTAGAAACTAAACTTATTTTTTTAAACCTAATTTTGTTAAAGCATTCTGTTATTGCTTGAAAATTGCGCATGCTAATTACATATTTGTTGTTTAAAATTACTAGCACTCAAATACTCAATGAAATTACAAACCAACTTCCTAATTAGGTGTTAGCCGGAAAACTGAAATCAAGAAAAGGGTTTGTTTAACGAGTGCCTTGAGGGCATCGGTTAAATTGCATTAATTAAACACATATCTTACTTTTAAATTACAAATCGCATTTAATACACATTAATTAAACTTGTAAATTACGATAATTAAATCTTTTAATTCAATAGATTCAAAGTTTCCATATATAATAAGGTTAAACATTACCTTGAGGGCACTCGTTAGACAATCACATTTAGATTTGGGTTTGTCTAATGAGTGTTGAGGGCATCGGTTATTATAGAAATCTTGGCCTAATGCATAATTTTATGGACAACAAAATGAGGGGCATCTGCAATTGTGTAACTGACAAATCTGCACATGCGCCCTTGACGAGCCTTGGCAGCCGCAAGCCTGGGGTGTTGCCGCTTGACCCTTGCCATTCCAATTTGCACAACCGGAATATAATTGATTGATAGAGAAATTAAAATATTTTAAATACATATATACATGCAAATGGTGTAATCATTCATGAGCTTGATAAATGATGTGCTACTACAAGATATATACGAGGCTATTACTAATAACTAACGAATTGCGCTATTATCATTTGAAAGTTATGTGCTACTACAAGATATAGTGTGAAAGCATATTGATATTTTGTGCAAATGTCCTTAACTGAAGTATAGAAAACAAATAGACCAAGGTCCTTCTAATCCATTTGGAAACTATGTTTTGATGTTGTGTGATTTCATCATGCTGATTCATGTATACAACCAAAACTTGGATATCACAACATGATGATGCAAGATTTTGAAAACTGAAAAAAAATAAAGGAAGCCTAAAAGAGCTGCACAACATCATATGGATATGCAGCCTTGATGATTAGTGGTTTAGTAGTAGCCTTTGCATGATTACAAACTTTTCTTTTTCTTCATGTTTATGATACCATCCAGAACCGGAATAGAAGAAAAAGAAGGTGATGTGCATGTGATCCTACACCCATTATGTTCCCTTGCTTTTTAAATCATAATTTACCCATAAAACCAATTTTACTTCACAATACCTTTTACAGTACTTCTTTTTGAATATGCTGAAGTATTTAGTATTATGTACCTCATTAAAAAAATTCAAACAAGATATCTATATTAGGTAGTTGGATCAATGATTATGCCCCCAGACGAGTCGATAAGACTTGTCCGTTAATTTGTTTAAGTCATACACAAAGTTAGGGTCAATCAGATAATATGGGCACATCCCATATCGCTTGATTGGACTATGACAACTTCATGAACTCATACTATACCAAGTTTTCTCAAAATCCAATCTTAGCTTGAGTCGGTGTTTTATGTAATCTTCTCTCCGGCTCTAGCATCCTGCAAGAATTGCAATTAATCACCACCGTTTAATAAAATGTATCATCTTCAAATGCAAGTAAATACGCTTCAATGAGATTAAACTTCATATGTGAGAATTTTTTTCCAATATTGGATAAGAATTACACCTCAACAAACTAATCAAACCTTGCTCTACAGCATCCACACTAAATTCTGATAGTGTACATATATTAATACTTTGGCCTGCCCTATGTAATTTATCATACAGTATCCTAAAAATCAAAAAATGAACTATCCACTTAATTAATGTGGTATTCCTGCGAAACTAGAATAATTGATCAATTTAGGCAACGTCCTAGTCATATGGTGTTTAATCAATTAGGTCAAGATGACTTAAAACTCTGAGTTGAACCAAATGTTGAGAGTGAGTTGAATTATGAGTTGATACACAAGTGTTGTATTACAACTTATAAACCAGAGTGCCTATTCATAATTTCAAAGCTAGTCTCTCTATTACATGCTTAAACATGTGGAGAAGCTTGTTTAATATGTTGTTTGCTTTGGTGAAAAGAAAAAAAGATGTAGTAGAAAGAGACAATTGGGTACATTGTCCTTTCATTAATAACACATGGACACTTCCTCGTGTGTTCCAAATTCATATCATAGAAACTCCAGTTCAGTTTCCCCTCGTGACCCCATCCCACTACTCTCTTCATCTATAGATCTATATTTCTTTCTACAATAATTTCTGGGACCATATCATAATAAATAGTGTAGATAAATGATAGATTAATCGTAATATAACAAATGTCTGAAGCATATATGAACCATATGTGCAAGTATGAATTTCGTTATTTAGCCGAGCCGCTAGCTAAAAGAGCAAGTTACGGCTAAGATTAAAACTTAAAAGCTGGTGAAATAGAAGTTAATGTTGACTACCATAACCATCTTTGTAGTTGGTTTATTTTGAAACAAATCATCTTTGCTCGAAATTGTTTAACATCTTATTACAATCAGAAATTATCTTTATCTATCATCATATATAATGTTCAAGATCTTAAATGTAGAATCTTATTTTGATAGACAGGTAGATGGCGCTACGAGTGTTCAAATATGAAAAAGGGTATAAAATGGAGTTGAGTAAAAGCCAGAGGATAGGACAAGAAGACACAGGAAACAACCTTTGTGGCTTGTCGTATTTACTGCCAAATTTGATTCTTCCACTACTTCCTTTTTTGACTTCCAAAAAAAGACACTACTATTTTTATGTACTCTTAAACCTTTTCAAAAAATAATACAAAAAAAGTACCCTAAAGCGTTGATACTCACATTAACAATTATCAATAACGAGTTAATGATTAACAAAATATATATATATATATATATATATATATATATATATAATGAGCAGCATATAATAACCTAAGTTGTGATTAACTAACTTAAGTAAGATTCTATAACTGATAAATAAGTAGTAATGTGGGATAATCTGCATCTACGAAACGTATTTAGAGTAAACTATTATTTTCAGTTATAAAATTAATTGTTAAAAGAGCAAGTATTAAAAAATCAGATAGTAACATGCATGTATTGGTAAGTGTTTAGTCGAGATAATGAGAGTTTTTATCCTTATTCGCTCTGTGTTCTAAGTTGTCTTTCCTTGAAATCTTCACCGAGTCTATTATTATTTTAGTGTTATTTAAGTTCTCAATAAAGGTTTAGATACTCAAATGTTCCAATATTAAGAATAGTATATGCGTGTTTGGTATCTCGTTAATAAAACAAATTATGCAACTGCATTTTCCATTTAAGTAAACGACGATATACAATCTTTTTTCAAAAGCTTTGTCATATATTGATTTCTAACCATTTACGTTTCACAAATCTGTCTGCTTTGTTGTATGTTAGCGGGAGACGCTCCAATGAAACAAATTTTATTTAAAAACTTTTAACAAAGGTACTCCATGTGGAATTAATATCATGTGATATGCCTTATCAAAATACAATGAGTTGATATGATTAGTAATCATTTTCGAGTTTTGTTGCTTCATTTTGAGCTTTTGAGGGTAGGTTGATCATGATATTTTTGTATATGTCCCTACAGATCTAGTATCTCAAATTAATTTACTGTTGAATCATTGCATTAACTTGATCCCTAACTCGTCACTGCATTGTTTTAAGTTCTTCATTTACAATTTTTCGTACGTATCTTGGGTAGGTAAACTCATAAACTAAGATATCACTAATGTACTTTTGTAGTTTTTGTATCTGCATGTCTTTCTAAAACACAAACTTATACGGAGTAGTAATTGCAACTAGTTTTGTTTACCAATCATTTTATATTTGACGCGGTTATACAAAACAAGAATATGGGTAATTATTTACAGAGATTCAGATTTAAAAAGTCAAAGTTTGTTTTAACGCAAGACCAATGAGAAGATGCAGCCTTGGCAAGGAAATCAAAGTCTTCTTAGATCCTTCACAAGGATAGGAAATTTATCCAAATTTGATCGAATGGATGTGTGATCCCAAAATATGTTTGTACAATTTTTTTGTAACTTCTTATATTCAGAAATGTTTGCACGTATGTATTCACAAACAATGAAGATCAGTGGTAAATGTCGGTAAGAAAATGACTTAAGGGTATGTCCAAATGCAAGATGTTACCTTGAAGTTTGAGAAACTATATTTCAGTCCAGCTAGATGAAGCAAATAGAAGAAGAAGAAGAACCAAAGAAACAAAGTATATATGTCGTCACCTTCACACACAAATACACAATGATCGATGTATCCTCATCAACTTTATGAATATTTATGACAGAAATTTATATTTTAGTTAATATATAGCGTTAGAAACACACATGCATTCTGCGTTACCATGTCTCTTTGTATGCGTGATGGATGGATTATAGTATAAATGATTCGATTTTAGATGTATGGTAGCATAAAACAACAAAGGGAAACCTACAAAATGGAAAGAAAGAGGACGCTCTGTTCCACGAGAACCTTTTTCATTTCTCTATTCATTTTAATTCATAATTTATAGAAACTCCATACAGTATTTATTTTAGTAAGAAAAAATTTAAATTTACTATGATTTAGAAATAAAAAAAAAACTCTTAAAAAAGATTAGATATTTTGAATAAGGTTTATGTATAATTTATTGTGATATTAATATGTGTTAATGGATAAAATATTCATTAAAGCTATGTTACTTGGTGAACAACTAGGGTTGTTTAGGATTGACTACCTAGGGGGTGTTTGTTTCGGCTTATATATGAGCTTATGAGCTTACTTGATTTCGGCTTATTTTATAGCCCTTAGTATTTCGGCTTACTTTGAGACTTGTGGACTTATATAAGTTTATCATTATTGTAATAAACTTGTACCGTATAAGTCTACAAGTCTCAATATAAGCCAAAAAATTATGGCTTATGAAGCTAAAATCAGATAAGTTTATAAGCTTACATATAAGCCGAAAAGCAATTCATCAATTTATTGAGTTTTGATCAAATTAATAAGCAAGTTCATGTATTACATGAAAACCAACACCTTAAGATAAGTACTTAAACGTGTAATTCAGATAGTTCACAACAATCGTATTGTTCTAAAAGGAATTCGAAACATCTCAAGCATGTGCGTAGATTTACCAAAATAAATTTCAGGGGCCTTTTTGCAAAACAATTGTACTTAATAAGTTAGTAGTAGGGCTAAAAACTAGCCAAGCCCGAGCCTGCCAGAGCTCGAGCCCGGCTCGTTTATATTTTAGAGAGCTCGGCTCGGTTCGAGCTTTAAGATTTGAGCTCGAGCTCGGCCCGTGGTATGATATATAAAGCTTGAGCTTGGCTCGTTTGTTATGCGCCTATATAAAATAAAGTTTAGCTTCTTGAGCTCGTTTATCTAGAGCTCGTTTATTTGTTTTGAGCTCGTTAATGAGCTTGCTAGTTATTTTGGATATTATGTACTAAAGCTCGTTTAGGCTCGCTAGCGTATTCGAGCTTTGTATATGCACTACAACAAAAAGTGGATTTTGGGTCGAGCAAATATTAGAGTCGACAAAGTCGACCCTAA